>NQLW01000045.1:3220613-3241195 GCA_002312845.1 Kalanchoe fedtschenkoi | reverse complement strand
TCTGCCTTTTACAGTTTTACTTTTCGCCAATTCTTTCTCCGCCACAGGTGGATCGAATCTACGCCGACCATCCGCCGCACAAGCCGTCGTCGACCTCATCGTTATTCCGCCTTGCGGGGCTGAGCGATCAGTAGAGGAAATTCAATGCCAATCTAGTGAAGCTCGATGAGTCTGAAATATAAATCATTAAAATCGATCTGGATGTGGTGATTATTGGGGGCGATAAAGCTCCAATTGCTGTCGGGAGAAGAACGATTTCACGGAAATAGAGAAAATTGCAGGACAGGAGGAAGGTAAAGCTTGGCGAGAAAGAATTAGGGGAGATGAAAGAGACACATGAGTTTTAAGTAACAAAAAAATTAAACGACGTCGTTTTGGTGCTGACAGCAAATTACTGTGCAGCACCGGATCCCATTCCATCAACCCGTAATTAACTGCGTAAGATATGGGCTGGGCTTTACGTTCTCTCTCCGTATATGTGTACACGTGGACCTATTGGATTCCTCTTGCTAAGAAAACTAATAAAAAAAAGATCATGCTGTGGTTTTCAATTAAGGGGAAAAACCCAAAAGGGGCCCTGAACTACCACCGGTTACCCAATTGTGGTCAGAACTACCACGATTTTCAAAAAGAGTGCGATGAAAAAAAAATCGGACTGATTTTCTAAAATAAAATTTACCATTACATTCATAAACTTATATTATTATAAGGCTTAGATTTGTGTGCGAAAACTATGTCGTTTGGTTATCAAAATAAACAATATCGTTTTGCGAATAAAAAGAAAACGACGTCTTTTGATAATCAAACGACGTAATTTTCGCACACAAATCTAAGTCTTATAATAATATAAGTTTATGAATGTAATGGTAAATTTTATTTTAGAAAATCAGTCCGATTTTTTTTTCATCGCACCCTTTTTGGAAATCGTGGTAGTTCTGACCGCAATTGGGTAACCGGTGGTAGTTCAGGACCCCTTTTGGGTTTTTTCCCTTCAATTAATTTAGAATGGCATCCATTAATTTCATTACAGAGGTAATATTCTAATAAAAAATAATTACTGTGCGAGCTTCTTCGAGACATTTTTTAAAGTAGCATGTCACCCTCAATCAGATGCTATTTCTGATTTTTAAATAAATCATGGGTCGATAATGAAGCTAAATTATTTTTGGCTAAGTCAATAAGCTAAAATGTTGGATGTGAGTCATATTTGGATGCAAATTGTTCATCATATGCACTATGGAGTATGGGAAGATGTTATGTGATGGATTTAAAAGTTAAAATATGATCAATCGATTCGTCATTAATGATAAACTTTTATTGTTGTTTTAATGTGGTATGTTAGTAAGTGGTTCCACACTCAAAATTAATTGACAATGAGTGGGAGAGTCCAACTATACTTAAGGTTCAATTCTATGAGCTTTGTGAGCGTTGTGGGATACATGGCACCGATACCCCACCTCATTTGCGAGATCGTTAGGCGGACGAAACCGCAATCTGACGGACGACACCGTATTAAATCAATATCTCGCAAGTGGGACCTTGTGCAGACGTAACCAACACATTTGACCGGTTTATCTAGGAGTGCGGCTAAAACCCGCTCTGATACCATGTAATAAGTTGGTTCCACACTCAAAACTAATTGACAATGAGTGGGAGAGTCCAACTATACTTATAGGTTGTGTTTTGAGCTTAATGGGCAATGTGGGATACTCCCTTGTATGCACCAATAGTGTGTGATTGATCAGTGTCACCATTCTAATTAATGTATCCATGATACATGTGGACGAACATATATTCACAAAAGATGACTCTCTTAGGTTTTGTTTGATTTAAAGAAAATTTGAGAGAAAATAGGATGTAATTTTTTGTTTGATTTAATTAAGGAAAGTTAAGGTGAGGTAAATTAGATGAAAAATTACATGAAAAATGAGACGAAAATAAAGAGTGTTTGAACACTTTTTCATAAAATTTCCACTTCTACCAAATACATAAAAAATAAAGTAAATTATATAAAAAATTCCCTTAATTTTCTTCATATTTTATTCCCCTTAAATTTTCCTCAAACCAAACACACTGACACTCAAACATCTTTATTAGCGTACAAAGATACAAAATCTATCATAGTAAATCACTTTAACCCTCCCAATTACCTTATTGCTCGACTACCCATCCATCTGTCATTTACCGCCATGATAGACTCAAAGTACACACATACAAATCAGATTAAAGGTTCTAGAACTTTGACATGGTCAGCTTACACACTCAATCAAATACTACAATGGACAAATAGTTGATGACTCATGAAGGGGTAGATATATCCAACTTTAAAGTTTGAATAAACATCTATCTAACAGCAGCTAGCTAGTTACATGACTTTATATTTTAATTTATTGGGGATCTGAGCTTTCAAGATGTTGACATGCATGTGTAAGGGTTTAGGGTTTAGGGGTCTGTATGTATCTAAGTGAACACTTGCCTCGTCACTGTGATGACGACAAGCGTCCAATGTGCTGGCATTATTGTTGTATATGTCGAAATTGTTGAATGAAGACCAAGTCAATGTGATGTTGTTGAACAAGAAGAGAGATTATGTTTGGCCTCACAATAATATGTTCACATTCGCTAAAAATCCAATAACGCAACAAAAGGGGACTGTTAAAATTCAAAATTTGATAGTTAAATTATCGGATTACAATGATGCTTCTATTATCACTTGACCCACTTATGAAATATTAATCAGCAATCAAATTAATTAATCAAAATCAAATAGTGATGGTTGATGGATTGACACGATAAAAATTACGCCACCAAACACTGATGTAGTCTGGTGGTCAATTGATGGATATCATTTCTTAAGTTTTGTATTCAAATTTTGGTAGCGATTCCTATTAAAAAATATAATTAAAATTATATGAAAATTAGATCTTTGTTAAATAATATGATTAACTTGGTTAAATTATTATATTCTATTTTTTTACTTTGATCTTAAATATATTAAACTAGAGCTAGCTAGCTAACTTCAGTAAACTATATATATGCACATAAAAACTGGGATATGCAGGACTGGGTATGTTTAGTTTTGCCAAACCAAGCTACACTACATGATCCCGAATGATGTTCCATATATTCCACAGATGACTTGTGCCGCTAAAACATATTTGTTAATAATTACAATGCGTCGAGAATTACAAATCTCAGTAGACCAAACCTACCCTATACTCACATAATTAAGTTTATGTAAGGTTTGCCGAGGAGCTTCTAATATAAAACCACGCTGTAATATGTTCCAAACCCACAGCTTAAGAATGCAATCCTAAATCTTCCATTTATTGGACCATTTTAGAATTAAGCCCAACATACTCTCACCTAATTCTGATGTGGCTCAAAATCACGGACTCCAAGCAGATGTCGTCGTGTTGTCAGCTTCACCATCGGCAGCGACTTTGTCAAGATATCTGCTCTTTGCTCCTCCGAGCAAACAAACTCCACAACAATTTGCCCTCCTTCGACACACTCGTATATGAAATAGAAACTTGTGTCGATGTGCTTGCTGCGTCCGTGGAAGACAGAATTCTTCATCAAGGCAATGACAGAGTTGTTGTCAACCAACAACTTCACTGTCTTGGGTTCTTCTCCAGTCAGCTCCCCTAACAAACTCCTGAACCACATCGCCTGACATGCCGCTGTTGTTGCTGCTATGAACTCAGCCTCACACGATGACAATGCAATCATTTTCTGCTTTTGCGAATTGCATGTGACCAAGCTATCATTGATGTAGAAGGTCATACCTCCCGTACTCTTCCTATCATCCATGTCACCGGCTAGATCACTGTCAGAGTATCCAGTGATTAACTCTGGGCCTCTCTTACTAGGATACACTATCCCATAGTGCATTGTTCCCTTCATATACTTCAGAATGTGCTTAACAGCCTTCTGATGCATCACGGTCGGCCTGTCCATGAATTTGCTCGCCACCCCGACATCATATGAGAGTTCTGATCTAGTATGTAGCAGATACCTAAGACAGCCAATCACACGACGATACTCAGTAGTATCGATGGGTTCTCCATCAGCATCTTTATGCAGCTACATCTTCGGCTCCATGCGAATCTTGATTGAATTGCATTCGGCCATGCCGAATTGAGCTAGCACCTTCTTGGCATATGCAGCCTACTTGATGAGGATGCCTCCTTCTTGCTGCTCTACCTCAATCCCAAGGTAGTAGGTAAGCAATCCCAGATCACTCATCTCGAACTCAGTCATCATCTGCTATTTGAACTTATTGATCATCATTGGATTCGCGCCGGTGATAATAAGGTCATCAACGTAGACACCAACTAGGATTCTAGCGTGGTCCCTTCCTCTTTTGTACACTGCTTGCTCCTTTGCACGCCTTGTGAAGCCGAGTTGCTTCATGCTTCGATCAAGGCACGTGTTCCAAGCCCAATGTGCCTGTCGAAGCCCATAAAGTGTCTTGCTAAGTTTGAGAACTATAAATTCATTTTTCTTCACTGTGAATCCTTCTAGTTGGGCTACGTACGTCTCTTCCTTGATTTCGCCGTTGAGGAATACTGATTTGAAATCAAGATGATGAACTTCTCAGCCACGATTTGCTGCTAAGGCAAGGATCATCCGTACGGTGTCAAGCTTTGCTACAGGTGCAAACACCTCGTCAAAGTTAATGCATTGCCTCTGGACATAGCCTTTAGCGACTAATCTTGTCTCATGCTTGGTTACTTCTCCGATAGAGTCCTTCTTCAGCTTGTAGACCCATTTAAGCCCAATGTGTTTGTGGCCAGTCGGTCACGTCGTCAGGGTCCATGTTGAGTTCTTCTGAATAGACTCTATCTCCTTGGCCATGGCCTCCCTCCAGGCTGGATGGCCCACAGACTCACGAAAGCATGTTGGTTCCTCCATCTCAATGAGCATTTCCTCATCCTCCAAGTCATTATAGTTTAGCTCCACTCTCGATGCGTCTCGCATTATGTCATCGATGCGTCTGTATCGAATAGGCCTCTCATCGGTGTCCAACGACGGTTGCAATGCGGTGGTGTCATGTTCATCAACATGTTAAGTCAATGGTGTTGTAGATGTTGATGTACGAGTCATCGCTCCTTCTCTCGTATTTGGACTCTCCGATGTCGCAAGAGTATTTGGTGGAGCTAGTGCAACATCTTGCTCTAGTGGTGTTGTGGGCAATGATTCACTTGTAGATCCCCCAAAAGATGGCTTTGAGTTATCTGTTGTTGGCTCATTGTTGTCGACTATGAAGTCTGTGGGTTCATCACCGTCTGTGCTTTCATACCACCTCCACTCCATATTCTCCTTGAATATCACGTCGTGACTTACAACAATTTTCCCTTTTCGCAGGTCGAACAACCAATGTGTCTTGCAGCCATCCTTGACGCCGAAGTACACCATCTGTTAGCTCTGATCGCCGAGCTTCTTCATTAATATTGTGACGTCATTCTCCACAAGGTGTACATCTGGCCCCATCTTTTCTTCATTAAGATAGACAGCGCCTTACTGCTTTTGTCTCTCGGATGCTAGTTCCTCAGACACAGCGACATTAAAACAGGTTCGATGTCAACAGCCCGTGTGAGATGTGCCTCCTCTGCCTTCTTCGGTGCCTAACACATATTTGCATAGTGTCCCCTCTGATTGCAATTATAACACCGAATGTGACTCTTATCACGGTCTCCACCTCTAGAGCCATTCTTGCTTGGTGTATTGTCATGCTTGTCTCACCCTCGGCTTCTGCCACGGTTACGGCCATCCTGGCCTCCTCTGTCATTTTCTAGTGACTTGCCTCTACTCGAGGAGTTACCACATTGCTTCTTTTGTCGCGCCTCCCACTCGGCCTGAGTGAGTAAGATCTGACCATCACCATTGGAACCACCACCCATTCGCCGCGTTCGCTCCTCATACGCCTTTAACCGACCTATCGCTTCTTTAAAGGGCATAATCTTGAGGTCGTAGAATTACTCAATGCAGGCGATCAAGTTCACAAAGCGATTTGACACAGTATCAAACAATTTCTTTACTAAGGAAATATCATCCAAAATTCCACCAAAACTGGTGTACTTGACAGACATGCCTGTGAGCTTTCTTACTTACTGGTCGAGGGTCTCCCCCTCTTGCATGTGCAGGAAATCGAAGTCACTCTTCAACGTCTGCAACTGTGTCTCCTTGACGCGATCTGCGTCGACGAACCTCGTCTTGAGGCAATCCCAGACCTTATTCGCCGTCTTCTTGTTTGCCACTGGCATGAGGAGATCCCCTAGGAGAGTTTGGAAAAGATGCAAGCTCGCCTTCTTATCATTCTTCGTGTCGACAGCCTCATCCTCCGTCGGCTCGATTGCCTCCCAGATACCCTAATCTTTCATCATGGCTGGCATCCGAATCACCCAATTCATGTAGTTCGTTGTCGTTAATAGTGGGTACATGAACAACCCACCACCGCTTTCCCACAAGGCTTCTCCACACACAATGAGCGAAATTATATTGAATCGAGGATACTTAGGCTTAAAATCAAGAAGTTCTGATGCCAGATGTTAGGCACAGGATCGATATCTCAATATCAGAAATATGTGGCAAAATTCTGCCAGCTCACACTTCACTCAGAGAATAGAAGAAATTGTTATTGTTAACTGTGTTGTACATTGAGAATAAACAATCCTATTTATAAGGTACAAATACTAAGCCAATAGAATTCCTAAGCCTACCAAAAACAGTAACCTGTCTAAAATACGAAAACGACAATATGCGGAAATTTTCAAATATTCTATCTCTAACAATAAATATCCTAAATTTTTCACTTATTAGGCTATTCGAGGATTAAGCCTAACAGACACAGGATCATCATAAGTGAAAATACTTCCCGACGCCGCCCTACATAGCTACACAATATTAATCACCCCCTCGTTCTCGTATAATATAACAAAACCAAGTCCAGTAAGTGCATGAGTCATGATGTGGGTAGATGAATGATACAACACAGTACAGCTTTATTCTAATTTGAGTAAATGTGGATCAATAATGGAAGGGTTTGGGAGATGGGATTAAGTCAAAAGTGTAGAACAGTGCATGAGAGGATATGATGTTTTGTGGGTTTTAGGGTAAGTAGAATGAAAATGATGTTTCTATATATACAGCTTAATGTACCTTTTCTTTTTTGTTGTTGGGAAACGAAAGTGATAGAAAAAAACTGTCCCAATTAAATCAAGAATGGCCTCATGGGTTGGCAGATGACCCTTATAGGCTTCCGACGACACGCAAACAGAAAGCCTATTTTTGTGTGTGCTGCAGTAGAGTCGCAAAAATACCCATAACACAGACTATACAATTTTCCTGGAGATAATTAATTTTTTGTGATAAAATCTAAAAGGGGCGTTAAACTGTCACCACGTTTCTCATTGCGGTACGAACTATCATGATGTTTAAAAAATGTGCGATGAAAAAAAATTGGACTGATTTTCTAAAATAAAATTTACCATTAAATTCATAAACTAATATTATTACAAGACTTAGATTTGTGTGCGACAATTACGTCGTTTGATTATCAAAATAAATAATATTATTTTACGTACATAGTGAAAACGACAGCTTTTCATATTCAATCATCAATAATTCATAACAAATTTAATAAGATCACTTATATTTAACTGTCCAAACAAACTGATCTGAAGCATTATACACAATCAGTCTAATTTTTTTTCTATCGCACCTTTTTTATAAATCGTGATAGTTCTGATCACAATTAGATAATCGGTGATAGTTCAGAGCTCTTTTTAAAAAATTTCCCTAATTTTTATAATGTATAGTATATTTCATCAACGCATTAATTAACTAGCTCGATCCGAATATCTACTTTTAAGAATTAGTATTTGTATAATAATTAACATAGCATATTGGCACGATCCAATTCATTTAATGGATTGGATTCAAAGGAGTCAAGAATCAAGAAGTAATGACACGCCCCATAAAATTATATGTAGAAATTCAACAATTAGCGAGCTTAATCCGCTTATATTATCTAAGATAAAAATTTAAAATTGACGGATTGAATAATTTGTTGTCATTCGTTTATTAGTATGCGTGATAATTTGTTGTCATGATTCATGATTCGTAAAATATATGTTTATTATAATTGACAATCTCCTCGTTAATTATGTCATTCGTCACAATAAATATATGTTTTTGACACCATCACTTGTACGCTAATTATTTAATCGACCAAAGTGTTCGTAAATTATTGCTCGTCAATTATATGTTCAGAATCATCGATAGACTATTAGAAAATTGAAATATTCATGAAAAAATATTGTATTTTTGAGGACAACAGTTGCGCGCTAATTATTATAATCCGCTAAATATTCATAGTTTATTGTCTGTCATTTTATATGCTCATTACATTCACTACATGTCCGTTAATTTAATTGTTTGTAAAAAACAAATTTATGGCGCTACACTCGCGCGCTAAATATTTTAAGCGACGGAAATGTTTGTATTTTATTGTTTATCAATTGTATTTGCATTATAATTAACATATTGTTTATTAAGTGTATCGTTCGTTATAAAAATTTCTATTTTGACACCAACACTTCGCGCTAATTATTATAATCAAGTAAAATATTCATATTTTACTGTTTGCCAATTATATTTACATTATAATTGACAAATTGTTCGTTAAGTGTACCATTAATTACAAAAAATCCTATTTTTTGATGCCAACCCTTGGATGCTAATTATTATAATCTATCAATGTGTTCGTAATTAATCGTTTATCAATTACAAATGAGTAAAAGTCACACAATTTCAGTCATATTTAATTTTATTGACTATTCCTTTATAAACAAGCACGTTTGACGCATTGAGAATACCTATTGATGGAAGGAGGGCTCTAAGCAATCAAGAACAAAGACATGTCAAAGTGAATGCGCTTGGGATACCCACAACCTTGGCTCTTTAGAGAAATCCGCTCCAGTGTCATAGGACTTGTAGCTCAGACAGTCCAGTCCACCACGTGGTTTCGCAAGATAGTTTTATTATTTTTTATAAACAATGAAAATTGAGTCTTATTTGTGACTATCGACATCTGTCATCTCTGCTTCATTTGTATACGTAAAGCAAGCTGTGGATGTTCATCAACACTTGCAGCAGACATCTTATACCCAAATCTGATTACATTTTTTTATCATTATGTACTTTAGAATGATTGTCGATTGACCATTGTTATGCACTTCTATCATTTTGATTTTGTGCAGACAGAAAGCTGGCTTCAATTTGAAAGCGTAAGTGTTTACATATCATTGTGATTAATTAAATTAACAAATTATAATTTTTTGTGTTGCTCATATTCCTAGTATCATATATGTTTGATTTGAGCTTGATGATTATTTGTAAATGTCAGCTGATTGGATTAGAGTTAAATGCATCAGATAGTCACTCCAAATGGTAGGGGGCTGGCTAAGGAGTACCATGAGGGCATACACATATTTCTCAAATTCGCAAAATGAAAAAAAGCAACAACTCAAGATTTTTAAGAAAACTAATCTTATTTCTTGAGTTGGTGTTTTTTTACATTGTGCTGACTATGATTTTGCTTAATCATTCCTCGATTAATGTACAAGAATCCCTTCTCAAGTTTTCTTTCGATTCCAATATCACATTAAGTGAAATCTAATCGACGCAAAGATCCCTCTAGTCCCCTTTACGCTCATTATCCAAGGGGTTAAGAGATCATCCTCTATCTAGCCTCGACTGGTGACTCATTGTGCGTTATCGGGGTCTCGCCGCAGTTGAACAACGTCCATAAGGTGAGATCTTTGAGACTCGCTAGACTCTCGAAGACCCACCCTCATGTCTCACATGAGTTGGGTGATATTTGAATGTCTCATTCATACTTAACACATCTAATTCTAGACCGTTCGAGAGTTTTATTTTATGGTTATAGCTAGTTTCTGTATTACATACTTATTTCAGGTCTTAATGTGAAAACATGCTAAAAAGTGCAGTTTTGGAGCATATTCAGACAAAAGAAGAAAATCAGACAGAACACTGTAAATTAGCCGAGCGCAAGAGCCACACGCAGTTGACAACTGCCGCGTGTGTGGTGACATGGCGAGGGAGATACACGTGTCATACAAAGAAGGAAGAAATGAAGCTTATGTGGCATTGGCCGCGCACGAGTGCCGCGCGCGGTTGAGATATGACACGTGCACACGATGCAATGTTTTCAAATCTCGAGTCCGCATAATATAGAAACTTGCGAGGTCCATAACTTTCTCACTAGAAATTCAATTCACACAATTCAAGAAACTATAGAAAGCTAAGAGAATTATCTACAATTTCTTAAAAGAAGTTGATGCTTAAAGCACTACAGATTTCTGCAAGTAGGATGGTTAGTGTCCTAAAATAGAAAGCTTCCTAATTCGACTCACAATTCTATTCTGATTTCTATAAGCCGACAAGTCCGACTTTCATCATTATCTCCTGAAGATATTCATCAGAAGAGGGCCCATATTTGTAGCTTAAATCCTAAGCTATCCACACCTACATAAGGAGGTCTTCACCTCATAATTCAAGTGTTGTGTGGAATTTCAGCCTTATGCCATAGGTGAAATATTCGACGTGAGTCAAGAGTCTTATAGGAGCAATGGAGAGCAGCAAGGGATTTGTCCTAGCATAGGTTTGAGTCAGATTGTAAGGGTTCTTTCTACCTTTTTACTCATGTCTATTTTTATGGCCCTTCGTGGCTAAATCTCATGTGTAGTTCTACTACACGATTTGCATGACAAATAATGTGTGTAGTGCGTGATTGTATGAAATCTATGCCCTCAAATCTAATTGCACGACGGAAGCTAAGTGTCAATTAGATAGAACATATATAATAACATGTTCTAAGTTATGTAAAAGCATCTTACTTAGTCTGAATTCCTTATCAATGTAGCATAACTACATATGTCTTGTTGCTAGGCTAACAACCTATTAAAGTATGTTAGACATATAGAATTCATACCATGACTTAAGAGTACGCTGGATGTAGAATAGGAGCAACGTTTACACTCTGGAATATGAGATGTATATTTTACTGAATTCAATGTAAGAATAGAATTCATCTTTAGCATCAATGATCAATAATCTCACAAGTCAAGTCACATGAACTACATGTTTGTCCTACTGATATTTCTACTTAGTGTGCAAGTTGAAGTGACCATAGTCACCATTGCAATTCTAAACCTCAATAACTTGAGTCTTTTTATTGTTAATTGTCAAGGTACTAAATTGTCAAGAACTCAATCTCTGTGGATTGACCCGGAACTTACTACTAACTGGTGAGCCAAGGTATTATAAATTTTTTTACATATGACTCTCAACAATGGTCTTATCATCAGGCTCACTTAGGTTTCACATTCGATACTTATTTTGGGGGTGGCCAAACTCACCACCACCTCCTTTAAATATAATAGAGCTTTTCTCATTTCCCTGCGAAGAAACATCAACACTGCCTCTCCTTACATACTAGCTTTTTCAGGGTAACTATTTATCCGATTTATGTGATCTACATATCGTGAGTCTCATATTGAAGTCTACTTTCATAATCCATCATCAATCACCATTCAATATCCCGAAGGTCCTATACTCGGTAATTATGAAAATGTCATTGAGGCCAATTAGAGGCCCAAACTTTGTCACAAGGCTAACTCATGATACCCTCCTACACTTAACTTATCAACATTTTCGGCGATATAATCATCATGATTGATATTTTATAAGTGTATGGTCCAATGAAAATGTCACCTCGTGACATCCTCCCAGTAACCTGCTAAAAAACGACTCATGCAATTATCTCGGCCACTGAGGTCGGATCTTTACACAACAAAAGCCTATGATTTAGCTGCTGGATGCATGTGTTTCTGTATATGATAAGCAGTCCATATACATTTGTAACATTTTTTCCTGAAAAATTTAACATAATGACCCAAGAATACCCTGTATACAACTTTATTAGGTCCACATTTTGATTGAAATCTCCCAATCAATGTCACATATGTTCTAGTTGAATTAGTGAACTTGATGTCCCTGACAAAGCGCCAAAAGTCCTCAAAAACAAGTTGATGAAATCTAGTGCGAAACATATCCTTGCATACCAAAAAAAAAATATACAATTTTAAATGTGTATACAATTTCATTTATCAAGCTCTAAAAGATTTGCATCTTACAACTCAGGCCAGACCACTTGAAAATAATATAAAATATTCTTCAGACACCCGCAAATGGATATTGCGCTGCTTTGGAAGTAGAACAAATTCTCTCAGAGCTTATATCACAATTGGCAGTTGCTGAAAGAGTGAATGATTTGTCAGAACCATAGCTGAAGTTATTGACAAATACATATCATATAATATACATGAGAAGCAAATAGTGTTCTGTGTGTTAACAGTAACAACGAAAAAAATTAAGTCATAAGGGATTAGTGTTATTTAGAGAGAAGCACAAGAAAAACACAAATACATACCTAGGTCACACACTCCATGCCTTGTTGATTGATAATGCGCCCATGAAACGGTTGATTCGAAATAGCCTTCTCCACTTGTAACTGCAAATAACAAAGTTTAATAAATGACTTGAACTATATTAGCTATAACAATTAAACGAATAATCAAATGTTTCCTCATTACATTCCGCATTGCACAACTACTACTATTATGACTCTTTTTCTTACACGTGCAATATATTTTTTTTGTCGCTTTGCTTTGGCTGCTAATTCTAGTCCAGACTCGACCTTGTTGAAAGAGGTGGCCGACCTTTATTCTTAGCTAGGCTCGCAGGATCATGTATAGTCATCAGGCACTGATCATTCACAAATACAAGTGGCGTATTTGGATTATTTTGAGTTTCAGCATGTTCTTCCATATTATCAATAAGCTTCTTATTCCCAACATTGTCGATATAATTATCCAATAATGATTCAAGAAGTTTCAAATCAGGGGGAGATTTTCCACTAACTTCTAAGGCCATATTAAAGTTTCTCTGAATAGACCATAAAGTTAGTGGAGGGACTCCTGTTTCGTCTTGTCCATATCTGGTGGATGAGTTCTTGACCATGTTGTTATTTTTATACCTCGCACTAATGGTCCACCTGGGTAGGAAGTATCGATCTGGGATAACCTTTAAATTTTTCTTCCTCACAATATAGGATATGCTTGCACAAAATTTCTTCCGTCTCAAACTTGCAGCATGTACACTTATGCTTAATTCCTAACATGACTCATAATTAACAGTCCTTCAATGCTTGACATCAAGACCATGCTTTCCAACTAGATATTCCACAAAATTGATTCCCTTATTTGATTTTTGGTGAATGTAGTCAAAACTCTTCCTCCACTCCAATTTGAAGATCTCAAATAAGTTTTGGGTGTATAACCTTGCAACTTGCTCCTCAATAGGATAACTTGTTAATAGTACAACATGAGATTCCATAGTGTAAAAGTCTTCCTCTTCTTCCTTTCTGCGGCGTGCTTCAACTGCTTTATCATAATGCTTGATAAAATCATTTAACAGTGTTAAAATTGACATAACCATCAAAATATGAATTCATACTTTCACTTCTACCACTTGTCGTCATTCCAGCAGTAAAACAATCTTTCAAATAAACTCTCACCCAATAGTATTGTTGGTTGTACATATTTTCCAACCACTTCCTTTAACAATTGAATACTTTTGCTTTATAATCTCCCAATCCAACTCAAAATTTTCTATTGTGTTCCTCTTTTGCCATTTCATGTAAGTGTCTCCAAAATCACCAAACCGTACACAAAAGGAATGAAGATGCTCTATCACATGTTATTGATATGCCATGCACAAAAGCGATGACGTGTGTGAGGAAAAATCCTTTTTATCACTTTTTCATGGCCCCATCCTTGTTAGTGATAATTGTAAGTGGCGGTTTCTCAAACATGCATTTCAAGAATTGCTCAAATAACCAAACAAATGTCTCCTCTATTTCATCTTCTAATAATGCAGCACGAAAGAAGATTGATTGTCGATGATGGTTCACACCAACAAGAGGAGTAAAAGGCAACTTAAAATAATTTATTCTATAAGTAACATCGAACACCAAAACAACCCACTACTACAGATCGGGACTTATTACCACGCTTATTCGAAGGCTTTCACCACGTTTCACAAACGTGGTGAATACGACCGTCGTAATAGATAAAGTACAGAGCGTCGTAATAACTATAACACCTATTACCACGCTTCACATGAAGCGTGGTAATAGGTAAAGCACCTATCACCACGCTTCACATGAGAAGCGTGGTAATAGGTCCTACCCTTTTACCACGCTTCACACGCTTCTCACGCTTCACATCAAGATCGCAGTCAACTTGGTTAATTCTGGATTGCACCCGGGGTATAAGGGAGTCTCGGAGGCATACCTGATTGAGTCTCGTATCTCTCCTGCACTACTTTCATGCAGATTCTCATTGATGTTATCGAACATTCCCTGAATGTTGTCCTAGTCCACACGCTCATCCGTATCTAAATCAGCCGTAACATCCATGTAACTTGTCTCATCTTCCTCCTCTCGCGGTCGCTTCTCACCGACTCTCTCCCCATGAAAATACCAGACTGTGTACTTCGTATCAAAACCGTTAATGATGAGGTGAGTGCGAACTTCATCTATCTTCAATCTTGACACATTCCAGCATTTCCGGCACGGACAGTTGACATAATCTTCTCCAACTCGTGTAGCGTGATCCCTAGCAAATTCACAAAATTCGGCAACGCCTTCTTCGTATTCGTTGCTCAAACGGTTAGCCGTTATCCATCTACGGCTCATCGCGTATCTCACTAATCGACGAATTAATGAGAATAAGTAGGGGAACGTATTCTATACTAAAAAAGGCACGTTTCATACATAGCGTGCATGTATGTGGGCACAATAGTTTCATGTTTTATTGAAACTATCAGGAGTGGGATCATGCCAATTTCAACAATAAAAATTCTAATAAATATAACAAAAGCTGACAACAATTTCAACAGCATGGCAATTTCAGCTATAGATTTTTAATTTTAAACTAAAATAAAATTACTATTATTTTACAATAAGGGACAAATTTGTAATCTACATATGCGAGATAGCTAAGCATGGTACGACTAACTAAATTAAATTAAATAAATTTGAAAATCCCAACATGTTATAGTTGTAACAAACTTCAAATCTAAAACCGTATTTCTTTCCACATAAATCCTACAAGCAAATTTACTTTTAAAATATTTATATCATGAAAGGATTGATGGTTGTTCCGTAAGGCACTATTCGTTCAAAACGTAACCGTAAGAGCAAATTAAATAAGAAGCCTAATTATACAATAAACAATCCTAATCGGACACTGATTCTGAAGCAAGATTACTTTCATTAGTTTACATGCTAGAAACCGTAACAACTGTAAAAGCCTAATTAAAAAAATCACAGAACGATATAAACAACTCACAAATTGATGAAGGTGCGTGTGCGGTCCCGGTCGGTAAAGAACTTTCCTCAACAGCAACCGTAACAACCCAGCTTTCACCACGCTTCCATGTGCGACAGGTCACCGACAAGTAAAAAAACAAAGTTAAAATCAATGGCACAGTGCTCAACTGTAAAAAAAAATGAAGAGAGGAGGCGGAGGGCTTACAGAATCTGAGCGTTGAAGCAGGTTGAATCGGTGAAGACGGTTAGGTTAAAATATTATATACTTGCGTCCTGATGGAATTGCAGCCATTGATCAAAACACCTATTACCACGCTTTTACTAAGAAGCGTGGTAATAGGTTGATCTATTACCACGCTTCTAATTAAAAGCGTGGTAATAGGTATATCTATTACCACGCTTTTAATTCTAATACCACGCTTCTTACAATAAGCGTGGTAATAGATACCTATTACCACGCTTTCGGTATTTTTTAAAAATGAAAACGCATGGTAATAGGTTGTTCTATTACCACGCTTCTTTAATTCAAATTTTAAAATTTGTAAGTTCAGAAAGAGTATTAAAATATATTTGGATACTATACCATTATTAAAATATATTTAAATATACCATTATACTCTGCTTTTAATATACATTTTCTAAATATTTATACATATATATATCTTAATTTTGCGCTTTTCTCTGATTTATCACCACGCTTATTACCCAAAGCGTGGTGATAAGTGTACCTTTCACCACGCTTATTCATATAGGCGTGTTGATTGTTAATTCAATTTTAGTTTGTTTTGGTTTTTATTCATGTAATTATAAATAAGTAAGTGATTTTACAGGATTTGTAAGTTAATGAGATTGAGTGTATTATTTGTGTACTAAAAAAAAGTGAAAAATTGATCTATAAGTTATATATATTGAGGATACATAGTATAAGGTATCTATCATGCATGCATATGTTGTTAAGTGTTATAGTTTGTATGAACTAGACTTTAGGATTTGTGATCAGCCTTATATAAAAAAGCAAAACATTAATTTATAAATTATTTTCAAGTTTAATCAATGGCAATCATCAACATTACTTAAGATTCATAATTATATAAAAAAACCTAAATAAACACCTTTTACCACGCTTATTCATATTAAGCGTGGTAATAGGTACACTTATCACCACGCTTATTCATATAGGCGTGGTGATTGTTAATTCAATTTTAGTTTGTTTTGGTTTTTATTCATGTAATTATAAATAAGTAAGTGATTTTACAGGATTTGTAAGTTAATGAGATTGAGTGTATTATTTATGTAGTAAAAAAAAGTGAAAATTTGATCTGTAAGTTATATATATTAAGGATATATAGTATAAGGTATCTATCATGCATATGTTGTTAAGTGTTATAGTTTGTATGAACTATACTTTAGGATTTGTGATCAACCTTATAAAAAAAAGCTAAGCATTAATTCATAAATTATTTTCAAGTTTAATCAATGACAATCATCAACATTACTTAAGATTCATAATTATATAGAAAATAAATAAACACCTTTTACCACGCTTATTCATATTAAGCGTGGTAATAGGTACACTTATCACCACGCTTATTACCCAAAGCGTGATGATAAGTGTACCTTTCACCACGCTTATTCATATAGACGTGGTGATTGTTAATTCAATTTTAGTTTGTTTTGGTTTTTATTCATGTAATTATAAATAAGTAAGTGATTTTACAGGATTTATAAGTTAATGAGATTGAGTGTATTATTTGTGTACTAAAAAAAGTGAAAAATTGATCTATAAGTTATATATATTGAGGATATATAGTATAAGGTATCTATCATGCATGCATATGTTGTTAAGTGTTATAGTTTGTATGAACTAGACTTTAGGATTTGTGATCAACCTTATATAAAAAAGCTAAGCATTAATTTATAAATTATTTTCAAGTTTAATCAATGGCAATCATCAACATTACTTAAGATTCATAATTATATAAAAAAACCTAAATAAATACCTTTTACCACGCTTATTATTAATAAGCGTGGTAATAGGTACACTTATCACCACGCTTATTACCCAAAGCGTGGTGATAGGTCTTATTTAATTTAATTAAAAATTGAATCGTGGTTACAAGTTTAAAATTGAAAAGGCTAATATTTCAATCAATTAACCTATTACCACGCTTCTTATAATTAAGCGTGGTAATAGCTTCTGTTAAAAGACGGCATCGTTTCTTTGAGAGTCTATTACCACGCTTGTGGTTTGAAAAGCGTGGTTATAGGTGACGTTGAAAACGTAACCGTTTGGAACATGATCAATTACCACGCTTTGCTATTACCACGCTTAATTATAAGAAGCGTGGTAATAGGTGTAGCCTCAATTCCATAGCCACCAATTACCACGCTTTATTTGATTAATTACCACGTTCATAGTAATAAGCGTGGTAAAAACAAAAAGCGTGGTAATTGGAAACGTGGTAATAGCTCAAATCTGTAGTAGTGACCCCAAATTGAGCATAAGCTGATCGGGACCTCCCAACTGCCTAAAAAAACACTTCTTAAAGATCCATCCGGTGCTAAATCCATAGCAAAGTAATGACTCCCATTTGATTTGGTCTTCTCATGAAAATATTTGATTATTCCATAACATTCACGGCCTACATGATTTTTTTTCTCTTTTCTCAGTAAATCAATGCACTGTTTTGAACTAATGTCGCCCTCATGACTACCGCTAATGGTAGTAATAACTTTGGTAATGACAGAAGGTTTCAAACCTTTTTAGTTTTTCATACACCAAGTTCTTCACTATTGGTGCCCCAATGAAACCTATCATCTAGCCAAGAAAGCTTCTTATTCTCTTTCATTAAAGATGCCAATAATTGAAAATAAACTCAGAATATTTCTACCCATGGTTGAACAATCAACTAAGAAATCCTAACCTAACAATATAAACATAAAGAAAATAACAAAACCTGGTCATCAAGTTAGAAGACACTGTCATCCTGAACAGTTTTTTGATTGTGATTTGTGTCACCGTCTAGGGCACAGATGTTATTCCGATCGTGGATGGAGTTTTGAGGATCGTGAAAAGACTCGCAATCATAGAAGATGAAAGATGAGCCTGAAGAGCTTTTCATTGATGTCAGAGATCAGAGAACGAAGTCAATCGATGGACATAGAAATGATTAACAACGTTAATCGTGATGTGTTTTATTTATTTTAGAGTTGTTAATCGTGATGTGTTTTATTTTTTTGGAGAGACAAATTTGGCCAAGTTGGTAGATGTGTTAGAGGAAGATAAGTGAGGGTAGAATCGTAATTTCACGCGTGAAGGTAGGAAAATTTCCTGCTTTGTCAAGAGGATCCCTTTACCCTTCATTTTTTATGAATACCTCAGAAGCGTTGTTATGGAAGTATGTCCGGCTGATTTAAATTTGAATTAAATTTTATGTTGCACGTAGTGAATTAATGGAATAATTTCACATGCCAGACATTTAATGAGGTTTGTGATAAAAATTTTACATCATTGAGAGAACCACTAAATAGACAACTCAACCAAAATTTGTAACATGTCACTTAATAAATGATAGTTTGAGATTAATTTTTTAGCTAAGCATAAGATGTAACATGCTCCACTACTCATACTCACGAACCACTATGACTGCCACCTGCATCATAAACTCCTTTCACATGTCACACATATTCTCTCATATACGCAAATAATTAATTTTATTTGCAATTCCCAAAATCAATTTATGTAATTTTTTATTTTTTAAAATTAATTTTCACATTCATTTGTAAACAATATAGAGTTTAGTTTAATATTTTAAGATTCATTTTGGATATAATTTTTAAAAATTAAAAAATTCAAAACACATGTTGATATTTGTGCTTTAGTATGCAGAACTTTGTACTTTACCTCATACGTTGAACTTTATATTTTAGCACATATGTTAAACTTTGTACTTTAGCATTTGAAGTACAAAATTCAACATATTTGATAAAGTACAATGTTCAACGTGTTAAAATCAGTGTTCTAAAAATCACCGTTCCAAACCGATTAATCGTTGATTAATCGTTAGACGGTGTTGAAAACGTCCCGCCTAGCCGATTAATTGTTTAAGACTTCATTTTTATGAAAGAAATAGATTTTAAATATACATATTTATAATTAATTATTAAATTTATTATTAATATATATAACTCATATTAACTGCCCGATTAATCACCGTCTAGCCGATTAATCGCGTTGTGCTCATCGTCTAGCGCTTTTTAGAACATTGGTTAAAATACAAAGTTTAACATACATGCTCAAATACAGAGTTCAACATGTGTTGGATTTTTTTTTAAAAAAAATATCCAAAAAGGATTTTAGATTAAACCTTATATTTTTTTACAAGTGATTATGAAATTTATTTTTAAAAAATTATCAAAATAGTTGCATGAATTAATTTTAAAATTAAAAATAATAATAAATGAATTTGCATAAGGTGAGAGATTGTGACACATGACATGAGAGTGACACACATGACAGTTGTCATGAGCGTTTGTGGAAAAGTATTTTTTACTCTGCCCCTCCCTAACTTACGATACATATCCTATCTCAATATTTTTTTAATTAATTTATATTTTTAATGTCTAGATTGGATGGAAAAATTTTCAATTCTCACACCATTGTTGATTCTCCTATGAATATAAATCTAAATATGAGCCGAAATTAAAAGAGGAACCCTCCAAACTGGAAGTGATGCACTGAATCCATGACTCGCTCAAAAATTCTCTTTAACAATTTGTGAAATTGAGATTATGATTTTGTTTCAGAATTTGGATGGAATAGAAGAGAAAAAAAGATTTGAAGGGGGAGAAAAGGAGATGAGAAGAGAGGAAAGGAGAGAGAATGTAAAAATTGGTGTTCCTGAATTTAGAAATGATTCAGAGGGATGAGAGCAAAAAATAAAAAACTTGACCACAATACTTTTAATGAAATTGTCGGAAAGTCGAGCTAAACAAAGATGGAGCTACTGTTGGGAGGAGCCGTCGAAGAGGCTGTTGGAAGATAGAAGGGCTAGCTGCTAGAAGGTGGAAGGATTAGCTGTTGGAAAGTGAAGTTGAT
>NQLW01000045.1:3193886-3215996 GCA_002312845.1 Kalanchoe fedtschenkoi | reverse complement strand
GAAGGATAAAGTGGCATATGATAATTGGCAAAGGATGGGGGGAGGCTCCAGCTTGGCAGTCGGCACTTTGTGACACCCAAAAACATCCTAAAAAACTGGGACTTATGAATGAAATTAGGCCACGTGTGCCCATAAAAACACTTGTGTACAGAAATAAGGTAATAATTGTAAAGGCTCTGGGGGCATGTTCTGAAACTTAATGCACATGGATTCACATGACATCTATCTCTTCATCACTACTATGCACCATCGGTATTGATCATGCCATCTCCACCACCACCACCACCCTCCAAACCCTAGCTTTATCTCCATCAAAACACCCTGTATTATTCCCCTCTTTTTTAATACCCACCTTCCAATTTCAATCCCCCTTCTCTCTATCATTCATAGTGCTAGTGTTGCGCCGGCACTCACTCATCATTGTGTCTCTCTTATATATCTATCTATCTCTGTGTGTGTGCTCAACTAATATGTATCTCATCTACGCTCGTTTCATTATTTGACAAAGTCCGATTATTACATTTATAACACGACTTTACATATATGAGAGCTGATACTCATAGATGGATTCCATGTTTATAAACAGTGTTTAGAAACTTAACCAATTTGAGAATAATAAGGTGGGTCCTGACCATGAGAGAGCATATATAGCTGCTTGTGCGTCATTCCAGCTAAGATATCTACTTAGGCATTTCGCTAAACGATAACACGTGTGACTTAAACTAACTAGATAGGGTTTGGAGATGTGTTTAATTAGTATAAAGATGTTTCCGTGTAGGAAACCCTATACTCTAGTACGGGTTATATATTAATTAGACGGAATTAAATAGGGGAGTGTTAAGGTATATTTGAACATTTAAGATCCTAATGTTGGAGGAGAAGTTGATTTTCTTCTGACATTCATAAACATAAACCCTTGCCAGCTCTTCATTCGAACAGATACAGGCTCTACAACCAAACATACGACTCTTAGTACTAAACAAGTCTGTCTAAGTCATGTTCCAACATGTTACTATAGCACTTCACCACATCCAAAATAGTTTGGCTCGTACGATATTTAACTTATGATTCCGGTGCAATGTACCTTGTTTTAGCAAAATCTGGTGTTATATATTTAGGCCTGTGCGGTCTTAGAGACACACATTACTACATGTTCATATGACGAGCGAGGGCGAATAGTGTAGAGGAGCAAGAAAAAGCATCTAGCTAGCTCGACGGTGTAGGTGTAGGTCGAATTATATGAATCATACATGGTGGTTAGACAGCAAGATCTTTTCTTTTCTATATGAGAATCAGTCGTGACGACAATATGGATGGGGCATGTTCGAGCTGCAACTAAAATCATGATGTATTATTGATAGGAAAGTGTTAAAATGTAATCAATATGGCGACTGAATAAATGTCTACATGCCGACTAACTGCACATGCATGGATCAAACCTTCCTCCCCCACCCCCAACCCTACACATATCCTACGAAATTTCATATTCATAAAGATGCAAATTATTCATGCATTATTCTCCCTTTTTTGCTACGGACCAAGAATTTTTCTGCCCTTTACACATACATCTATGCATTAATTGATATTTACAAACATAGAGATGTTATAAGCTTCTGGGTCCTAGCTTCGAGACTTGGTGGTACCGCATTTATGTTTTGATACGTTGAAGGTACGCGTGATCTAAACCACAGTGAGTAAGAGCGTCAATATCAAGGTGGAAGATATGCGCTCCCCTAGCCATCGAAAAATATAAATAATATAACGAGTTATCTATTTTTCACATTTTACTCATTATGATTTTAATTACTATCATATATATGACTTAAGATCTCATCATAAGAAATTAGTTATAAATTGATCCGAACAATAATTTAGGCAAGCATTATACATCTATAGAATACGTGATGGTTGGTATAGAAGTAAAATATAATGGAAGCGACGTTTGAATTGGCATGTGGTTGATTGAATTATTAAATATGTCATCTGTTAGTTACTTCCTCTGTCATCTTTTACATGTCACTTAACAGAATTTTTTTGTCCGCTTTTACTTATCACTTAACAGTTTTAATGCATATTTAATATCTACAACTACTTTAAAAAGTCAAACATTAATGATTTCATTTTCATAATCAATAAAAAATCAATTATATACCAGTAATAATCTTTCAATTCTACCATTTACACAAAATTTTAAAAATATATATAAATTCTTATCTATTAAATACGTACGTCCAACCGCTAGTATTAAATATCATATTAATCTATACAATTTAATCTTAAACGACATGCAAAAGATGACGGAAAAAATACATTATTGTTCCTCATCTTTTTTATTTTGTTTGTTTTTATTTGTAGATAGTGTTTTGGTAATGTATATAAGGGCGCTTTCTCAGATGAATATGGGGCCACTACTATTGGCCATTGTGTAAGCCCAAATTAAGGCAAACTTTACTTAGGCATAAGTCCAACAACACCAGCGTAGCACCTACAGTACCTAATACCTTCCTTGAATTGTCATTTAATTAAATTAATTTGTCAATTTTTATTTATGATTTAATATTCAACATCAGTAATAATCTATTAATTTTATATTTTACATGAAATTTAAAAAATATATATTAAATACTTATATATTAAATTAGTTCAACTATTAAAGAAAAACTCAAAAGGGATCCTGAACTACCACCGCTTACCCAATTGTAGTCAGAACTATCACGATTTCCAAAAAGAGTGAGATGAAAAAAAAATTGGACTGATTTTCTAAAATAAAATTTACTATTACATTCCTAAACTAATATTATTATAACACTTAGGTTTGCATGCAAAAATTACGTCGTTTGGTTATCAAAAGATATCATTTTCTATGCGCGCAAAATAACATAATTTATTTTCATAACCAAACAATTTAATTTTCACACACAAATCAAGTCTTATAATAATATTAGTTTAGGATAGTAATGGTGAATTTTATTTTAGAAAATCAGTTCAATTTTTTTTTCATCGCACCCTTTTTGAAAATCGTGATAGTTCTTACCGCAATTAGGTAAGTGGTGTTAGTTAAGAGTCTCTTTTGAATTTTATTCCTAATATTAATATCTTCTAAATCTACTCAGCTTAACTTTAATGACTACTGTACAGGACGAAGTAATAGACTAGTTTAAATGACTACTCAATACTTGCAAAGCTCAATTTTTAAATGAGTAATTTTATAAGATGTCATATAATTTATTATATGAAAATTTTATATTGGGTGAACAGTTTTAATTATATTAAAATTTTATAACTTAGTAGATGTTAATTGAATTTAAATGAAAGAATAAGACGAAATGAGGATTAGAGATTCAAGTTATTAAAATGACAGTGGTTGGAGGTTCATTTATGACTTGAACCTTTAGACAACTTCAAATTCAATCAATGACATCTAAAGAGACAGATTTGAATTTATTTAGAAATTTTCATTTTAGCTCAACTTTATTTATGTACAAGGGTTCAAATGAAACCCTTTATTTATGGTGATATTTAGAAACTTAATCTGAATCATTTATCTAATTTGATCGAATGATGTATATTAATTTGGAGATTTTATTTCTCTGATTTGCGTAAGCATATGTTATGAAGGTCCACTCACCCTTCCTCTTTTTTTCGAGACTTTCACTCACCCTTGCATTTATTTTGAGACTAAACACAAGAGATGAGGGGTAGCTCAGTTGGTGAGCGCCTCACTTGAGAGGGGTTATAGCTCTCGAATTCGAATGGGAAAATGGAGAACCACTATTGATTCTTTTTTTAAAAATAAAATAAAATACAAGTGCATGTACTCGCTTCGTTCTTCTTAAAACTTATCTGCTTTTAATTTGAAAACGTTTGTTTTGTGAGCCGTTCTCTAACTCCAGTGCAAGATTCACTCCCCATTTTCGTTCACGATGGATCCAAATAAAAATATTTCATCGATCGATTTTCACATTCTTTTGACACTTAGTCTTTCTCTTTGTTCTTCTCTTTTCTTGTTCTTATTTCTTACATGTGTCTTTTACCTATCTAGGCATGTGGTTTTCGATGTTTTCTCTTTGCTTTCAACTTTTTATTTCATTTTAAAGATTCAATAATTGAGCTGAGGTTTTAGATATGTGATGGATTCCATGGAACCAACTTAGTTAGCATCAATTACTGTAATAATGAGGTGAGATTTTTATGGGTGCTTTTGGCAGATAAGTAACAGATATATTCTCGAAAATGACTGAAAGATTGTTGGATGAGATGGTCAAGCACTTGACTTTAAAACTAAGTGTCTTGAGTTCGAATCCCCCTTCAGGCATCTAGCTCACCTTTATGAGCATCACTTTGTAGCTTTGCATGAGGTAGTGTTATAAATAAAACTATTCTCTCATTACTAATAATTTTTTTAATAAAAAATATATGCACAATGCATATGGGGCAACAACACCTCTCTTTTTTCCCGTGTGAGAATGAACAGGGAAATCAGTGACGGTTATTGGTTCTCCACGATACGCTATCTATTGTAATTCAAATATTATATGACAATATTAGCTCGAGAGTTTATGTTAGAAATAGTTTTAGAAAATTAACTATTGGAACTACTCGTTAATTACCAATTTTTATAGCTTTTATAGGAAGGTGTGAATCTCAAATGATGTGTGTAAGGTTTAGGAGTCTTTTCTTGCGCATTTCCCTTTTTTTTATGACAGTTTTTGAACTTTGGAACGATTAGTATTCTTTAATGATCATTGATTAATACTCCTTCCAAAAAAACTTATGGATATATAGTCCATTCATTTGAAGAAGTTTTATTTTTTCCACCAGTATATGAGGATCACCGATGATTTTATAAGTCATATTCTGATAAATTCATTTTACCTTCTGGTTATTAATTGGTTTCCATGCATATATTTCATGTTTTCACATGGAGATATGTAAATTACCAAAATAACAAGTCAATTACCTGAAACGAATCCCACCATTTGGCTTTATCGACCGGATAAGCATTTTTGTATTTGTTATAAGGCCTGTGCCAGTATCCATGAAGGGTATGTTGCCACATATGCTTGAGAATAGAGTCAGATTCAGACTTGTGTATGTTTTCGAAGTTGACTTGTAGTAACCATACCTCCCACTGGAATGCGAGTGGCGTTGGATACGTGAGCCAAATAATATTTATAACTGGTTGGTAAAATCAGATCGAAGATAAGGAGCTTGAGCGTATCTGAACACTATAGTTTTAATTATATCTATTCAGTTTTCTAACCTAGATTAGAGGGTTGTGGTTATAAAAGATAAAGTAGTCCTAAGGTTTCACTACTTCTAAATATCATGCACACACTACTCAATCTCATAAAGTAATCCTAAGGTTTCACTACTTTACCTCTCCTTGATTCCAATCACGTTGAATGTTTCAATCTCGTTGCCATGTTTATGAAATTCATGATTAAGTTTGTGTTGGCTTTTAATGGATTTTCAACCTCTCCATATCTTTTAAGGCATGAGTTGCATGCCTCATTTCAAGATTCCGCACTTCGGACTCTTTCATGGAGTGAAAAATGTCCACAACTGAGTATGAAACTCAAAAACTCCATTCTTTATATCTATATTCATCTTTATAGTACTCCTAGGAGACACCCAAGGTACATGTTTTTGGTTTTTCTAATCTAATACTCACTTGATGGTGGAGAAAATCATCTTTTACAGGTTTCTCTAGCCAGCCACTTCCTTCTTAAGGTGTCTCAAGTGATTTTTCATCACCTTCTGTTTAGGACAACAAGAAGCCTTCTAATGTCTATAATTATAACAAACATCTTACATAGATGATTGTGTGACTAGTATGCAATTTTATAAGTTCCTATATGGGAATTTAACAACTTCTTTGAATGGTTGGGCCAAATTTTTCTATAGCTTCTACAAGTTTGATTTTCGTGTTAGTGGATTCCATTGTTCATGGTCTGAGAGCTTGTGAATGACAAGCCGTGATTTTACAACTTAGTTTCATTAGTTTTTGATAGTTTTGAGGGTTTAAAGTAATGATTTTATTAGATTTTTGTATTTACATGACATTTAGCCCATATAGGTGATGGAACAAAATGGTGAAGAAACGAGCAAAAATAGCTCCATGCACGTGCCGGCTCGCCTGTGAGGCTGAGCACATGCCGTCCTTTGTTAAGCACGGCTCAAGCTAGAATAATTCAAAAATCTTCAGTGCTGAGCTGTCAAATTTTAAAGGCCATAACTTGCATGGACTGTGTCTGATTGAAATAATTCAAGATGTATTGGAAAGTTAAAAGAATTCTTTACAACTTATACCCAAAATTAGAATTAGATACCTTAACTTCCAGTTGGGCTGAGGTTTTGTGATGGCTAGAGTTTTCTAATTTTTGAGATTTTCTTCTTCTTTTGATTTTCAAGTGATTTAAAGGCAATTTATAAAACCGACTGAGAAGATCTTCATGACTAAGTGTCGAGACACATATCTTACGAACCAAGAATCTTCCTAGGCTTATTTTTTTCTTAATGTTCTAGTCGGTTTAAGACAAGTTTTCACTTTTAAATGGACATTTAGTCTTAGAGTTAGTATGTTGTCATGGACTATCTCATCTTCTCTCCCTCTTTCATTCTCCCTCAAGTCAATAAAAGAAAGCTGAAAATGAGGCTATCTCACATAGGAGTTCAAGAGAAGATTACTAGTAAGTATTGTTCATACTCTTTTTCTTTTGTATGTTTTTATGTCAATTGGTAGCAAATTCTTATATTACGATTTGGATTTTTAAACTATTGTGACTAATATTTTGAGATTGGATTTTAACATATTTCATGTTATGCGTTTGTTTTTATCAGCTTTGATATCACGAATGATGCTTTTCTTGTATAGCTTGACAATCAATATTTTGCTGCAGATATTAAACTACTAATTTAATTGTGAGGGTTTGAGCCAATATCAATCAAACTAATAGCAAGTAAACCCACAATCATTCATGTTTATAAAAAAGATGCACTAGTGGTAGGAGTGAGTAAGAACCTATAGATAAAAACTCTCTACCATAACACTTCATTCGTATTGCATGGCTGCCACATACATGAAATCATGGGAAGCATAGTATATTCAGGTGATGCCTTATATAATTCATGTCACATGCTTAAGGGTAAGATGATATTGAGTAGAAGTAATTATTTTTATATTTGTCGTTGTTTGCATGAAATCCATATTTTGCTGAATTTTGTTCATGACATGAATTGTAATATTTGAATTAAGGCAAAAACGCTAAAAGGGGCCTTGAATTACCACCACTTACCCAATTGTGGTCAGAATTATCACGATTTTCAGAAAGGGTGTGATGAAAAAAAAGGATTGATTTTCTAAAATAAAATTTACCGTTACTCTCTTAAACTAATATTATCTCAAGACAGAGATTCGTGTGTGAAAATTACGTCATTTGGTTATCAAAATAAATAATATCATTTGCACACATAAACAAAATAACATCTTTTCATACTCAATCATTCATAATCCTCAAAAATATAATAAGATTTATTTTATATAAGAAATCAAATAAATTGGTCTTAAGCATCATTCGATATCAGTTCAATTTTTTTCATCGCAACCTTTTTAAAAATCATGGTAGTACTGAACGTAATTGAGTAAGTGGTGGTAGTTCAGGACCCCTTTTGAGTTTTTCCCCTTGAATTAATTATCAACCCAAAGCACAAGTCAATAAACCTAAGATGTGCATTTTTTTATATTTTTATATTTTCTTTATTCTTAATGTTTATCATATTATATTTCCAAAATACTGAAACCCCCAACAGTTATATATATATATATATATTTTTTTTAATTTTTATTATTCAAAAAATATTCTGATTATCCTTTATCCCTATGGATTGATCCTTACTTGTTGCTTTACTGGTATTAAAATTGATTTGTAAATATTATTTTGTAAGGCTAACGATAGTGTTATCACTGTGATGTCATTGTTGTTGTGAGGGTGAGTGCTACACGCACTCCTCATACCAGTCCTGAAAGTGGCATTGTTGTCTATTCTTTTATAATAATGAGCCAACCATTCATCTAAATTATTGTGATATCAAGAGATAAAGTATTCATGATTGCTTGAACTTTAGATTTTGAAAATTCCATACTTTTGATGTCTTATAGAACCTGGATACTCGAGGTGATATTGTTCACCTCTGTGATGGAAATTAACAACCTTGCAGAGGACTCGAAAGTATTAGAATACAATAATTGGTTCTTGCGTCAATTTCTCAATAAGTTAGATAAGAAATACAAAAACGTTTGGCAGGCTTCTCATCTGATGGTTTTCGGATGTCATGATATCATTAGGGATAAGGGTCACTTGATCGCCCAACCACTTCAGTTGTGGTTCATCATACTCCGCGTGAGAGCTTTTTCCCAAAGAAGTTACGAACATTAGATCTTTGCATATCCATTATGAGATCCGCCTAGCTAGCAAAGCTTCACTATTTCTAACTGGGTGTGTTAATTTATTCACCACAATTTTTTCTTACTAGAAAATCACGACCAAAGTAGTGACAATTGATTATGAACGGGTGTGAGAAGGCGTTACAACTAATTTACTTTATGAGGATTGAAATTATGAATTTCATGATCTAACTTCAAGAAAGACAGGTTCGAAGACCTTGAAAGATAAAATAAAATAGTTTATCTCTCTAATATAAGGACTTTAACAATAAAAAATGATTGCAAATTCTGAGTGACTTTTACAGTAAATAAAAGGAAAAATATCACTCTAAGGTAACTTTGCATGTAATTTAAAAGGGAAAATGCGACTTTTTGATGACTTGGTAAGTGAATGATTGAGAGAAAATATACTCATTTTAAGACTCTATTTATTAGTGATTTACATCGTCTCCTAACTATTTTACCTCTATTTTTGTGTGTTTTATGTTTATTTAGAAAATAAGTCCCAAAATTGGTGGATGAGTTGAAAAGAAAGCAATTTCAGGTGAAAATAAGGTAAAAGACGAAGATTTGAAGAAACAGCATTTACTCGGCCGAGTAGAATTTTTACTTAGTCAGGTAGACCATCATCAGTTGAGTTAAAAATCATCCAAGGTTCACTCGGCCCTTAGTAAAGTATGAAGGATTTTCTACTCGATCCGCGTGACGTGAGAGTTATTTATGGCACCTACTCGGCCCGAGTGGCCATTCACCAAGGATCTCGATTGATCCGAGTAGCATTTATTGTATCTACTCAATTCGATTAAAGCTCTAGTCTTGGTTTCACTCAGCCATGTAAGGAAATACACTACAATATATTTGGTCTGAGTAAGGTGTTACCGAAAGTACTAAATGGAGGATTCTTGGAGAAAATCCCCTCTTCTCTTCAATGGCCATTTATCACTTGTCTTTCTCTCATTTCCACTAATATAAATAGAGATCTTTACCAGATAAGAAGAGCATCCCTTCACTCTCCCAATTCCTCATCAGCCTCTTTTCCTCCTCTCATCCTTGGTTTCTCCTCCACTTGCATCGGTCTCTATATCATCATATGCCCTTCTGAACATTCAAATCATGGACTCAGTCACCATCCTATCTTCATTTTCCTTCTTCCGGTTCGGCATCTACTTCTTCCGCTCTTCTTCCACCTTGATCTTCAATCAACAACTTTTGACAAAACATCTCTGTCATAATTCTTGTTGTGAAACTGTACAGCCTCTGATCCCGACCCGATATTAACAGGCCCTTGAGAAGATGTAGGCCTCGATGCCTCACTGATGAATTCACTAAGCTTCACATACCAAATATGCATCCTCCAATCCTGACCCAGAATTGATGACATGCTTTCATAATTAGGAGAAAATGTGACAATATTGACGGCACATGAATTTAGCTGTTGAACTGTTTCAATGGAAGCTGGTCCGGCCGATGGGTTGTAGAGTTTCCTGGACAAAAATCCAGGCTATAGAGGCTGCTTTTGAGTGATGGAAGGAGGAGGATATACAATATTGGAATGTGTAAGTTCATAGATAGTGATGAATTTTAATTTTGTAGGGGCTCTTAACGAATCAGATTTTAGATTCAGCACAAATGAAATGTACTTAAAAATTCATTATTTGGACTATACAAATGAAGGTATGGTTCATGGAACACTATTTATGTTAAGAGGCCGCCTCTTAATGATGCAAGTTTAGAGCAACAAAACACAGTCTTAGAATTAAGAAAAAATTTAGAAAGTGTCATTTTGTCTTCATATTCACTATCTTTTTTGTCCCCTCTCTTGGTTTTTTTATCAATTTTATCCTACTTTTACATCTTCTTTATTTCATACAATGAAGATTCAATAAATTTTCGTTCTTTCAAACCACAAACATAACACGTGGCTTTGAAGTGTCCCCGGATCGGTCTACATGGCGTCCACCTCATACATTGTTGTCTAACATAGCTAAAAGATAAAGTATCTTCGTTTTTCTAGAGAACGAAGTTTAAAAAAACATATATATGTTGTTGGAAACAATGAAAACTAAGATAAACATCGTTGTTTCTAACCACACACATTATTCTCATTATCTTCGTTATTTTATACAATAAAGTTCTAAAAAACTAGTGCAATTGTGCAAGGGAGCCGTCAAGATATTTTTTTTGGGACGGTCTGATGTTGAAGAAGCCCGTGCACGCTCTATTCCATTCGTGTGGTGCTACCTTACATGACATGAATGAAGGGGAAGTGGTTCTCATTGATCCTAATGGTATTCTTCTGCCAGAAGATATTCATCATTCTTAATCCTTAGTTCTTAACATACATATTTTGCCAGCTTTTTTCTTTAATTATGTCATTTATGCAGAGGGAGGACCTAGCTTCACCTAGGACACTTGTGTGGTCGAGGAGCCTCAAATTGAACATGAAGATACTCTAGACGACCAAGAAGATGAGCACTGGGTATCAATATTACAAGACAATCTCAAGTCATCCAGATCTTTCAGCCTCAACAGGAGCAGGACCAGGGGCAGTTTGTCCATTGACAATCCACACGCCCCAAAAATGGCCGCTTTAGATACACTCCGTCACGCGAATGACCACCCTCGATGTAACTTCAGACATTAGCTTGGTGTTATGATGATATAATACGATATATTTAGTATATTTATGTTTAAATGCTACTTTATCATGTTATGCTAGAGACTTGTGAGCTAATTTAAGGGTGAACTGGGTAGGTAGGTGAACTATGAAACTTAGTTATTTTAAATATTTATATAATCGGTTTTACTTGGACAGTGAAGTGATATATAAGTATGATGAGCCCAGAAAATTTTACAAAAAACTTCATTGTTTTAAATAATGAAGTATTTGTTAACAAACTTCGTTGTTTCAAAGCATGAATTTTGTTAGAACTTTGTTGTATAAAACAATGAAGATAATGACAACAATGTGTGTAGTTAGAAACATCGATATTTATCATACTTTTCATTATTTTAAGCAATGAACATATGTTGTTTAAACTTCATTCTTTAGAAAAACGAATGCTTTTTATTTTCACTATGCTAGACAACAATGTATGAGGTGGCCGCGATGTAAGTCGATGATGGGGCACTTTCGAAGCCATGTTATATGTTCACGGTTTGAAAGAATGAAGATTTATTGAATCTTCATTAAATCTTTTGTTAACAAAGATGTAAGAGTAGAGTCTAATGCATTAAAACCCAAGAGAAAACAAAAGATATTGAAAGAGGGAAATGTGGCAATTTTAAAAAAATTTCTAGAATCAACCATATCGGAATGAATCAATCACAAGTGAATCAATATTTGAACAACATCGTTTGAAAATCATAGTAAATTGCTGTGCGCTGTGCTGATACGAGCCCATGTGAATCACCAATTGCTGCAAAATGAATTTCACTCGGGCACTCCTGGCTGCAAATTCATAACATGTCTTATAGTAAACTACAATTAAGCTGAAACTTCCATCCGGACTTATTTAATAAACGGCCAACAAAGTCATAAAAATAAGAGTTATCCGCCAAAACACAGGATATAATGCAAGGCACAATGCGGTCATGCAGTTCAATACCTGTGACAAAAATGCATCTGGGATACTTGGATGCCCGGTAGAGGTGTAACTATTCGGTTCGGTTCATTTTTAATAAAAAAATCAAACTAAATCGTTGATAATTGGTTTGAAAATTTTAAAATCGAACCGAAACGCTAGTCTTAAAAATCCATACCAAATCAAACCACATAGTTTGATTCTGTTTGATTAATTTTTTTCTGATGAACTTTATTGACTAATTTAACTACTAAATAGGAAAATTTTCATATAAAATTTTGATTTTGTTCAGTTTGGATCAGTTCGATTCAATTTGATTTAATTCATCGATTTATCAATTTTTATTTACACTCCTAATACCCGGTCTTGATTCGAAATTAAGAATGAGTTCCAACGAATTCATCTAATGAATTTCAGAAATAACTGTCAAACTGGGTAATTATGTAATCAGCAAGGAACTAATAATTCTCAAATTCATTCAGCAGGAAATATAAGAAAGGGTAATTACTCATTACATGACCTAATTATGCCACTTTCAAATATTTGACATTTCAAATCCTAATATTAGCAAAACATACCTAACCAAAGGAAAATAAACTAAAAGTGGAACTCAAGAGTGGAGATGCCCCCATTCTCTTCAACCCACTTCAAACCGACCTTCACCTGTCCATCACACCACTCAAACTCAGCGTCTTCACCATTCACCTTGACCATCTTTGGCTCGATGTTAGAGTGAGCCAAGAACTGACCTTCACCCTTGACCTTGATCTTAGCCAAGAGGCCAACATATTCAGCCTCTACCACAGTCCCAACGCTGTTGAGCATGTTGGTGAGGCCAACGGGAGCGAAGGTGGTGGAATGGCTCAGCTTCTTGATGGGGATGAAGTTGAAGAGCTCGAAGGAAGAAGGCTGGATAAGGATGGGTAAGGGGGGTGATTTGTTGGACACAATCTGCAGCTCCTTTGCTTGGTTTAGGTAGAGAACATATGCTTCAGCTTCTCCCATTTCGGCCGATTCGGCTCTTTGGTCCCATTCGATGTCACTGAAGTGGATTGAACCAGTTACCGGCTTGTAGCATCCTGGGTAGCCCTTGATCCTGCATTCCTTTGGATCCCAGCCAGCTCCTTGGGTGTTAAATGCTCCTACCACTCCACCATACTGCATAAGTAACGGCGCAAGTATTAATAAGCATGTCACAGAAATCATCAATTCACACTCATTTCTTTTGATGTTACCTTGTTCAGGTTCCAAATTTTGAGGACGGTTTGGTTGTCAAAGAGGGGATTCTTGAACAGGCAATCTCTGGTTGGGAGGGCAAAGTGCTCACACTTGGGCACAGTTCCATCAGGGAATACAAGCTGCTTCAATAGCTCAAAGTCATGACCCCCAACCGAGTCACTAACATAGATTGGTCCGCCGCAGATGGCTCGGGAGCCCGCATGGTACTTGGCGCAAATGTGGTCGGTCTGGAACATGTCCCAATCTGGCTGGATGACCTGACCTATCCACATGCTGTTGTAGGCACAATGGATCATGTGCACGCCCTGCAGCCAGTAGACTCCCATCGGATCACCGTTTGGATCTTGGAACCAGAAATCGTCACCTGGTAAAACAAATATAAAAACGCCACATGTTTCATAACATTGTAATTCATACGAAAGTACCCGTTGCCGGAGAAGTTTTGTAAAATGTTCCTACCAACTCTCCCCATGGAAATCTGCTTGGTTCCGAGGTAGAGGAAATCATTGCATTGCTGCATACTGGAAATGAGACCAGTTCCTTTGAAGTTTTTGACTAGAGAGTCTGTCAGTCCCGCGTAATAAGCCTTTGCAAGCTCCACACGCCCTCCATATTGCTGACCCAAGTACTCCAGACTCTACACAAAACAAGACAGGTTAGCGCAAGACAAAACAAGTATTAGTATCAAACAGATGATTTTCTTACCTCAATGACGTCGACCTTCACACCAGTGATCCCCACGCTTGCAAGATAAGAGTGCATGGAGTTGTAGAAGTCATCCGCCTGACTTGGATGAACAAGCCCAACACCTCCTTCAACTATCTTCACCACAGCAAGATCTTCCATCGTCTGGCTAAGTCCTTCTGACACCTCACAAGAAACAACGTTTGTGTTGAGATGAGTGGCGCCAGGCCTAACTCCACCCCAAGCACCGCACAGCGCATGCCAGACATAGATATCATCAAGACCCTTGAAGTTCTGTCTTAAGTCCTTGGTCAGGGCCTTAAGCCCTGAACTCCCGGAGTCGCCGCAGCAGCAACTTGAACAGGTGGGCATCTCTTCTTGACCCTCCCCAAGCATGTCAGAGAGTTCTCGTTCAAACTTGTGGATCTTCTCTTCAAATTGAGACAAGTCCTGAACTCCTGCATTCTTGGCCTTCACCAATGCCTTCTCGGCATGCTCAAGCTCCACAGCCTTGGAGATGATACTCTTAGGCCTCTTAGGGTCAAAGGGAGGACAGTCGGGACTCAACATGGCACCCTCCTTGTACTTCCTGAACTTCTTGCACTCCTCAAACTTGTACAGCCTTGCGGTCATCTGAGACCCACAAAGCACAAGCCCCTTAGCATCCTCGTTCTCGTCTTGTCCGTCGATGTTGATGCTCTGCCACCCATCATCAATGATCAGGAACCTGGGACTCACTCCAGCATCCTTGAAGTCCTTCAGCCCATGCCAAATCCCAGCAGGCTCGACCGTCAGGTAGAAAGCATCCCAAGTGCACCATCCAAATTTATCAACAAGGCCGGGCAGGGCCTTCTCCTCCAACAGCTTAAAGGTGTTCAAATGAACCCGGACAGCGGCATAAGCCTCCTTCATCAGATTGTAAGGATTGTCGGACACATGAACATAAGCAATGGAATCAAAGCCCGAAGTCTTGGAATCCTTCGAGCCACTTTCGGCGAAAAGCTGGACTTCTCCATCAACTCCGGGCACCAAGCAAGATCTGAAGGCACCTTCTATGATGGGTATGATGACAACATAGGACTTGACTTCGGGGACATCAAGCATAACCCAGTGAGTCTCCTTCTGCAAATCAGAGCCACTCCTCCCAATCCACTGGGTGGACCACCATGTCTTGAACCTAAACACACTCACAAAGTCCCTATCTTTAAACTGACCCAAGCTCTGATACAGCACGTCAGACGGCTTCTCCTGCTTGAAGCCAAAGAACCCACCCTTATGGGAATCAGACACAACACGCTGCTTCAAAGCAGGAGAAGCATCCGAGCGAGATACATCGACAGAAAATGGGGTGAAAGACAGATTGTCGGGGACACTAGCGAGCAGAGGCACGCCCATCACACTGAACCTCCCATTCGACAAATCAAAGACTTTGTCGGACGGTTGGGACTGCACGACACAGCAACATCTAGGCTTGGGAACATCATGAGGGGGAGACATAGCAGAAAAGACAGCAAACCTCGGAAAATAAAGCTGAAAGTAAAACGAAAGGAATCAACACAGACAAGCCCGAAGTGAAATTGTGAATGATACTGTTAAGAGGCAAATGGATATATAAGCGGGTGAAGGTATATTTAATAGGATACTGTTGCCAAAAAGTGATAAGAGTTGACGCGAGGAGATCAGAGGGAATCAGCTTCAATTAGGCAAGGAGGGTGGCGAGGGCCGTTGCTGCATTTATCAGAGGGTTGACACGTTAAGCAATGATAGTGGATAATTGGGTTAGTTTATGACAGTTATGGCAGGTATTTCGGGCGGTAACTGCGGAGTGTCATACTCAGAATCAGTAACTAGGCAAATTTGGCAGGTTAAGAATCATCCAGATCATCCTATAGCTACAAGAAGAGTCTTGAATATTTGACTGAAAAGGTAAAGCCAGAATATTTCATCGATGCAAGGCAATTTTCTATTGCTTTTCTGATTGGGATTTAGTTTTGGAGAAACCTGGAAAAGGGTTTAGGTGGGGGGTTGTGGTTCGTGGATGGAATATTGTAGAAACTCATATTTATGTGGATTAGAGGAGTTTGAGAGCAAGTATGGTGACACTTGGTCTAATAACATGGATGATTCTACACTTTCTAGAAAAACCATGTAATTTGACTGGAGAATATACTAACGACCTCTACAACATGCCATTATGCAACACCACAAAACCATTGATGGCGATGAAGAGAAATTAATAGAGCTTCATTTTCAGCAACAGAACTGAATGCATCATAGCTCCTACCAAGGTTTTAAATATGCATAAGCTACTAAAAAATGATGAGTGGGATGGTGTGGTTTGGTCACTGAGTATGATGTCATGAAGGAAAGAATGTTCCTGAATCCAATTATTCTAGAGATCTCTTTAATATGTGATTGAGCAAGAATAAGGAGACTAAAATCTTTTACTTTTTCAAGACACTTCTCCATGAAAGTTTACATTTGAAGTTGAGGCTCCATTGCCATACAAAGATTGAAAGGAGGTCTGATTCGCAATCTGTCTCAACGAAAAGCATGAGATACGGCACAGGCTTTAGTTTTTAGTTTCATCTTAAATTACTTACGTGAAACAATCGATTTGGTTCTACTGAAACATGGTAAAGATAAACTTGTTAAAAGTATTTTAGATAGTAAATTTTTTTTTTTTTTTTTTTTTAAGGGGATCGATAGTGGTTCCCCACTTCCCCCCTTGGTGGTCAGGGGCCGCACACCCCTCCACTTTGATAGTGTTACGCCCATACTCACTGCGGGCCAGCTCACGCGCACCTCCAGCGTATCTAAGCGTAAATGCGGTACCAACAGGGTTTGAACCCAGGACCTTTTAGATAGTAAATTGGGTGCAGCTTTATATGACACAATCAGTCCACAAGTAAAACCGAATCAATTACTCGATTCAAACCCAAATATACAAATAATTCAACACAGTCCATTTCATAAAATTAAGGGATAAAATTCAAAAGGGACCCTGAACTGATTTTTTAAAAAAAAAATCACCATTACATTTTAAAACTAATATTATTATTATCAGGATGTGAAGAACGCTCTTCGACTGGATGCTAATCACACCCTCTTCTACAAGAAATACTAGTCTTATTGGTTGGTCTATTTTGAGGGTTGGGTGACATCCCCTTTAGCATTTTCTATTATTTTTTTAGGTCAAATGAGCCAGTTTTGTGTATTGGCATGAGTCTGTTTTTTTTATTTTTTTAATAAATTTAAGGCACTCATCTCTTTTTTTAAAAAAAATTGTAATTATAATTGAACAATGATGTAATTTTAACTTTATAAATTTACGTAAGTACTACTACGATAGGAATTAAAAAAATATTACTGTAATAAAAGCATATTTAAATTTGGCTCGAAACCACGAAAATTTCAATTAATTGAGCTGTTCAATTTGATTATCAATGGCAATAAACTTGTTTCGATTAATTCAATTGATTGACCGAAATCCTTACTTTAACTAACTCTAACCGGATTTTCACTCCTAATTAGTAATTACTACACCAACAATGTGAAAATATTCTTCCAATTTATTTAGCAAAACGCCGTCGTTCTACAGCTGAACCATCCTTCGAACTGAACACGCCAACTGATTTTTTCCTCTCCCGGAAAATTTGTTCGGCCATGGATGAAGAACCATCCCAGACCTGAAAGCAACGACTCTCGATTTCTCTCTCATCACAAACAACCCAATTATAGTAAAAGAAAAAAACCAATGACGAAACTGACAAAACAGTTTTCCAGATTAACTGACCTCGCCCAAAATTCTGACAACCTGCACCTCCTCCATTCTCTATGGATTATGGAGATGCCGTGACTCCGATCCGCTAAACCTAGGAGTATCCGTAATACCCTTTACGAAAAGATCAGATCTTTAGCTGTATAATCGTACAGGGAAACTCGCGTTTCAGTCCGCAGATTGATCGGTTTCCCTGTACCTTGTTGTCAGACCGGATATTTTCCAATCATGTCCGATGGCGGCCGAGGTTTCGTCATCTATCTGGTTTTAATTGTCTCCCTTGTGAGTCTGATCAATGTGGCTGATGCGTGGCTTTTGAGCTGTGGAAATGCTGATGGAGGAACGGACAGTGACGGACGGAAGTGGGTGTCGGATTCCAAGTTTTTCAAGTCCAAATCAAATCACATGGCGGAGACTGCATCCTATCAGGACCCGTCGCTGCCGTCTACTGTGCCGTATATGACGGCGAGGCTGTTCATGTCTGATGCTAGGTACCAGGTGCCGGTGAAATCTTCCCAAAGGTATTGGATCAGGCTGCACTTTTATCCGGCCACGTATGCATCTTTCGATCTCAGATCCTCATATTTCTCAGTCGTTGTTAATGGCGTCACACTGCTTAGTAACTTCAGTGCTTCAATTACCGCCCAGGCGTTGACTCAGGTAAGCTGCAAATGTACAGATTTTTATGAAAGGAGTGTTAACTTGAGTTTCAAGGAATAAACATGAAATTTTCTGACCTTGTACAACAGGCTTACATAGTCAAAGAGTACGCGTTGGCAGCCATGGATACAGATGTTTTAGAGATCAAATTCAATCCGAGAGATTCCGGGTCATTCGCTTTTGTCAATGGAATTGAAGTTGTCCCAGTGCCTGATGGACTGTTTGGATCTGCAGCATTGGTGGGGTTTTCAGACCAGTCTGTGGATGAACAGACAACTGATCTCCAGACAATGGTGAGGTTAAATGTGGGCGGACAGTACATTGGTCCGGCAAATGATACGAATAGATTGTCAAGAACTTGGTACGAGGACACTCCTTATGTGTATGGAGCTGTTTTGGGAGTGACATCTGAGGCTGACACTAGTGTGATGATTCAGTACAAGGATGTTCCACAGTATGCCGCTCCAGTGGATTTATATAGGACTGGAAGATCCATGGGATATTATGCGAATGTGAGCTTGGGTTATAATTTGACTTGGAGTTTTGACGTGGATGCAAACTTTAGTTATGTGGTGAGGTTGCATTTCTGCGAGTACCAAGTGACAAAAGCGAATCAGATAGTTTTTGATGTGTATTTGAATAATCAGACAGCGGAGGAGGCTATGGATGTTGTGGCATATGCTGGTGGGCAAGCAATTCCAACTTACAAAGACTACGTTGTGTATGTCAGAGAAGAAAGTCCAGCTATACTATTACAACTTCATCCTAATCAGAAGATGAAGCCTGAGTTTTATGACGCCAGACTTAACGGGATTGAGATCTTTAAGCTGAGTGATGCGAAGAAGAATCTAGCAGGGCCGAATCCTTCGCCGTCAGATATGCTTGTCAAAGCTGAGGCTGAGGCAGCCAAATCCTTTGAGAGGCCGACTTCGCAAGGACTGTCAGACAAGACCCACTTGGCGGTTGTCATTGGTAGCGCGGCTGGAGGTGCTGTGGGTCTCAGCATTGTGGCAGCATTGGGCTTAGCTCTTTACACAAGAAAAAAACACAAGGGTGGATTTCATACCAGTTCTGGGAGCTGGTTGCCACTGTATAGTAGCTCGGGTTCCTCAGGCAGCAGGTCTACTTTTTCAGCTAAGAGCAGCAACAGCAGCCACTACTCATCCAAGGATGGTGGGCTGTGTCGCCATTTTACTCTTCCGGAGATTATTCAAGCCACTAACAATTTCGATGCGTCTTATGTGATTGGCGTTGGAGGGTTCGGGAATGTGTACAAAGGTGTCATCGATGGGAACACGAAAGTGGCCATCAAGAGATCAAACCCTTCTTCTGAGCAAGGTGTTAATGAGTTTCAGACGGAAATTGAGCTTCTTTCCAAGCTGAGACATGGCAACCTGGTCTCATTGATTGGGTTCTGCGAAGAGGACGGCGAGATGGCACTGGTCTACGACTTCATGGCGTACGGAACACTGAGAGAGCATCTTTACAAGAACAACAAGACCAATCTGACATGGAAGCAAAGATTGGAGATATCCATCGGTGCAGCTAGAGGTCTTCATTATCTTCACACTGGGGCTAGGCAGACCATCATTCATAGAGATGTTAAGACAACAAACATTCTCCTCGACGAAAAATGGGTAGCCAAAGTGTCTGATTTTGGCCTCTCCAAATCCCGCCCTGAGATGAATCAATCCCATGTCAGCACCGTGGTGAAAGGCAGCTTTGGTTACCTAGATCCTGAATACTTCAGGCGCCAACAGCTGACCGAAAAATCTGATGTCTACTCATTCGGGGTAGTGCTTTTCGAGGTTATCTGCGCTAGGCCGGCAATAAACCCCGCCTTGCCAAAGGAACAAGTGAGCCTTGGCGAGTGGGCTCTAAACTGCATAAAAAATGGAACCTTCCGGGACATCATTGATCCCAAGATCAAAGGTGAGATCAAACCCGAATGCTTAGACAAGTTTGTCGCCGTAGCTGCAAAATGCTTAGCTGATCAAGGCATTCATCGGCCGAGCATGGGTGACGTCCTGTGGAGCCTCGAGTTCGCTCTCCAACTCCAAATCAACGACCCGGCCGCAAAAACCTCTACAGATGATGCAAAGGAGGATCCTTTCCCCAACCGAAACATGGGTCTCCATATCAGCAACCTAAGCTTAGGAAGTGATGTGGATTTGAAGGGCAATTCAAACGATCCCAACGATGAAATCTTTTCGCAAATGGTTAACCCAACCGGAAGATAGAGCAATCAGATTCTCAGGCTTCAATTCAGTTCCATAAATCACTATGATAAGTGCTTGTAAAATGATGAGCTGATAATCATGCATAAGTATTAACTCGTTCTCGTTTGAATGTTCGATTGAAGAAATAGCATTGCTACTAGTTAACTTTTGGCATCCACATTCAAACTTTTTTCGTTGCTATTAGTATCATTTTTTCGTCGCTAAGCTCGTATCAGATAGGTCTACTGCTTGTTTATCATCTTCTTTCATCGTGCAATCTTTCGGGGCCAGAAGTCAGCAACCACGCACGTAGTAGATCGGATTCCCCGAAATGAGGTTGTCGGCGCTTCCTCCGTATCCAGTTCCATCGTGCTTCACCAACAATTACGTACCTAATCAACCGAAGCCCAGTTTCCGAAACCGTATTTTTCGGAGGGTCGCATGCAACTCCGGCCGTTCCGAATCGGTTAAATTCGCGTACCAGTGTGAAGCTTTCCATTTGAATTTTTATGGATGATGGAATGCGAAAGTTTTGATTTTTCTTTCGATTCTGATTTCTCAGACACAAGTAACTGGAGCGAGTTACAAACTTGGGGTTTTTGACGATGTGTTCCTCAATGTATTCCGTGCGAAAATGGTGAAGGTGGGTCATTGGTATTTTCTGCAGATTTTGATTCATTTACTGGTGATTTTGAATGTTGTTAATTATATGTTTTCTTAAGGGCATGGTAGGAGGTGGGATGGGATTCTGAGCAGCCTGGATATGATGGACTTATTGAAGTAGCGACTCATATGATGATGAAGTTCAGAAACAATTCTGACACAAAAGATGCTGCGGTGTGCATTTTGATTTTTATGTGTATTTCTGAAGTGGAATCAGTTTGTTTCATCTTTCAATCGGATCAAATAAGTATAAGATTGATAATGAGTTGATGGGTTGGGGTTCAAGACCTGAGCTGAACCCTATATTATTATGAGCTGTCTTGACATCCTGTACTTATTATGTCTTGCGCGATCCTTACTGTTAGTGGGCATTGTCTTTTGGATGTGGCAGGTTAGGATATTGGTATCGTTGTTTCCTTCATGGTTGTTGGAGTTGTATAAAAAGCTCATAGCGCCGCTAGGTGGAGGGCAAGTGGCTGCTGTGATGGTTGGTGGGTATCTGAATCTTCATTAGACACTCCAGTGCTTGTTGCTGTGTTTTGCTTTGAAAGTGTGGAGCTGATATGCTGTTGGGTTGCTTACAAGATTCGAAAATTCTGATGAATTTGTTTTGAAGCAAGGGTGACTGCAATCACTTGTCAATGGCTTATGGGTCCATGCACAATAAACTCCGTAGATTTGGATAATGGATCTTCATGGCAAAGTGGGGTAAGTGGCTCAAGTAGTTATAAATTGGAAGTCTTTGTTGTCTGTTGAGCTTGTGATCGTTATGATTTGGGGGGATGAAACAGGTGTATGTTGAAAAATGCAAGTACTTGGAAGAAAGCAAATGTG
>NQLW01000045.1:3138888-3190881 GCA_002312845.1 Kalanchoe fedtschenkoi | reverse complement strand
TCAATACCCGAGAGTACACAAAACACTCAAATCTCAGTCTTATTATCGCCATTGGGGTTGGGATCATGATCATTGTAATTATATCCATACTTCTAGTATGCTTCTTATGCACATCGCGTCAAGGGAAGACAAATTCTTATCCTGTTGGGCATGGTAACTATTTCCCATATCCTTATTACCTGACTAACAAAATTTTATTTTTTGCTTCTTTATGACCTTTTATAAGAATTTATTTCCAGCGTATTCACAAAAAAGTTGTTGCTGTGTATGTATGAATCCCGCAGCTACTGTGGGTTCTTTTTCTTTTTTATCATTAGGCCGGAAGAGAAGTTGCATTTTTGGTTATAGTTTACTCCATAGTCTGTAGTTTAGCGTTTTATTTGGAGATGTGCTATCGCAGTATGATATGGTTGTATCCTCGAGATGAATGGCAAAGTTTATGATACTTCAATGGCTGCTAGTAGTAACTCAATCCTCTTAATTCTGATTCCATGTGATAGTATGCTATTGGGAAGTCTTTTCATATTGTAATTAAGTTTCCGTGTTGGATATCTGATTGGTTGACTGTCTCCTTATTGTTTTACATTCTTCATTATTTCAGAAAAGCCAAAACAAGTAAATGTGATTCCTTATGGTGGGTCTTTCCCTCAGCTGGCTAGTACACCGTTTATTGCATATGAAGACCTGAAAGAAGCAACAAATAATTTTGAAGCCACTAGCGTACTTGGAGAGGGTGGTTTTGGTAGAGTTTTCAAGGGTGTGCTTAGTGATGGTACGGCTGTGGCAATTAAGAGGCTTACAACAGGAGGGCAGCAAGGAGATAAGGAGTTTCTGGTAGAGGTTGAGATGCTCAGCAGACTTCATCACCGAAATCTTGTAAAACTTGTTGGCTACTATAGTAATAAAGACTCCTCACAAAATTTGCTTTGCTATGAGTTGGTGCAAAATGGAAGCTTGGAGGCTTGGCTTCATGGTATCTGCTCTCAACTTTGATGGGTTCCTGTTGCTCACAATTACTGTCAATATGAACGCCATTTTCGGTCCATCATCCCTTTGTTGTAATCATGTCAGGACCTTTGGGAGTCAATTGCCCTCTAGATTGGGACACAAGAATGAAAATTGCACTTGATGCTGCCAGGGGGCTTGCTTATCTGCATGAGGACTCGCAGCCCTGTGTCATACACAGAGATTTCAAGGCTTCTAACATACTGCTTGAAAATAATTTCCATGGTAAAGTTGCTGATTTTGGTCTAGCTAAACAAGCACCTGAAGGCAGAGTAAACTACTTATCAACTCGTGTTATGGGAACATTCGGGTTAGTCCTGTTGTTTATATTTGATGTTTCCATTTATGCAATATGATATTAACTGAAATATGATTGATGGCAGATATGTGGCTCCAGAGTATGCCATCACAGGATATCTGCTCGTTAAAAGCGATGTTTATAGCTATGGGGTCGTGCTTCTTGAACTATTGACTGGAAGGAAGCCCGTAGATATGTGACACCCATCAGGACAAGAAAATCTAGTCACTTGGGTTAGTGATTCTGTCACATTTGTAGACCTAATACAATGGCTTGAATGTCAGATGTCCACAATTTATCTATGCTGAAGTGCTGTTTATCATTTTGGATATTGACTAGTCTTTTTATTTTACTGTTTTAAAGCTAGGTCCATTCTTAGAGACAAAGAGCGACTTGACGAGCTGGCAGATCCAAGATTTGGGTGCAACTATCCAAAGGAAGATTTCGTACGGGTTTGCACAATTGCAGCTGCCTGTGTCGCACCAGAGGCAAGTCAGCGCCCTACAATGGGTGAGGTAGTACAATCACTTAAAATGGTGCAAAGGGCCACTGAATATCAAGACTCAACCGCACCAGTCGGCACCAATCGGCCCAACATAAGGCAATCATCCACAACCTTTGAATCTGATGCTACATCATCAATGTTTTCATCTGGGCCTTATTCAGGTCTAAGCGGGTATGAAAATGATCCCTTATCTAGAACCGCAGTTATGTCTGAAGATCTCCATGAAGGTCGATAACAAACCAGCATCAGAAATTTGGATGTGATTTACATCTCAGAGCTGTCATTCTCTCTCTTTTAGTTGATGGTTAAGAGTGTTTTGGTGTCATTTATCATGCAGCGGCACCTGCTGAGACAGCACTTTTAAATGTGTTGCTGAGAATGAGCCTCCTCTGGATGTAAGTTGTAAATATTACCACAGGTTTCTGTTTGCATGGTTTCCTCTTGATTTCTGTTTGATAATCTTTTTTTTGCCAGACTTCAGAATTGGACACGCAATGTCAGTATCCTTAACAGCTGACAAACATCATTCTCATAATATACGCTCAAATGATTTGTAATCAAGGATTTTCTCAATTGATTCCTGACAACGTACATGACAAGAGGGCCCTATGATCATCAACACATTTACAGAACTATGAAACAGCCAGGGTAGAACCAATCTATATAGCTTTTAATTTGGAAGTGGGCATCGGATTCTACAAGCTACTACGTCTACCCTCTGCAGAATGGTTTAGCTGCTGAAACAAATAGTGCAAAATGAGTTCAATAAAAAACATGCAGCAATGATATTCACTTTATAAGGAGAAGAGCATTGCAAGCACATAGTGTTTACTGATGAGAAGGGACTCAAGGGATCTCCCATGGTTCATGACAGCTTGGATTGTTAACCGTATAAAAGATTCAGCAGGCCTCATCAAGGAAAGGAAGGAAGGAAGGACTGTTGTTGCTGAAACGTCATCGTTTCATCCAGGCGGGGTTTGCAAGAGGAACGTCAGTGACGACATCGTTTTCTTTTTTATTGTTAGTTATAACTAATTTTCCCAGGCTCCAGCTGTCTTTCTTCTTCCTGTATAAATATACCCTCAAGCTCTGTATTTGGACTCAAGAAAATGAATACAAATTTGAGTTTATTTACCAGTCACGAGCACCTCAACTTCTTTCATGGTATCAGAGCTGCCGGTGCGACGATCCTCGTCGAAAACTGGTAAATAAACCGATTGTTCTGTTGTTGTCTTAATTGTTGAGTCTTGATACTTTGTAGTACAATTGTGGTTGCCATAGCCATAGTTCTGAGTCTATAAATTTGCAAATCTTCAATTTATATGTTTAAGTTTGATTTCTGAAAATCTACTAGAGTAAAGATGATTGATAAGTCTCCAATTGCATCAAATGATGTGTCTCGAGAATCTGAATCTGCAATTCCTGAAATTTCTGCAAACATGAACTTTGTTCAGTTGAATCTGAGGCATCCTTTTTACATTAGGCCATGTGATCACGCAATTACCAGAATTTGCAACATCACCTTGATCGGTACAAAAAAAAATTTCTATGGAAACGTGCAATAACAGTTGGCCTCTCATCAAGAAACAAACTGAGTTTGGTTCTTAGAACTGTTGTTAAACTTGCTGAAGTAACTGATCTGTATATGGATTATATCTGCTGCAATGATATTGTAGTAGCATGGATCTTAAACACCTTAGCAGCAGATGTTGCCGCTGCAGTGGCCTACGAATCAAAGGCAAGTGAGTTATGGACTATCTTGTGCACTAGATATGAAGAACAAAATAGGTCTAGATTATTTCACCTGAGACAGGAAATAGCTAACACATTTCAAGGAGAAATGTCCATAGCAACTTACTTTGCCAAGTTGAAAATTTTGTGGGATGAATTACCCAATATGATGAAGAAGAAATCATGTAAGTGCACAAATACCTGTGATATGCATGAAACTCTACTGGATGAAGCTGAAGATGAGAAGTTTATGAAATTTCTCATGAGTCTAAGTGAGCAATATGCAGCAGTAAGGAGCCAAATTCTTCTGTTAAAACCTGTTCCATCTCTAGATGCCACTTATAACATGCTTCTTCAATATGAATTAGAGAAATTATATGTTGTAAAGTCATTACCTGAAGCTACTGTCCTAATGAGAAAAACCACTCAACAAGACAACTACAAGAAGACTGAAAATGAAACTGCCAGATGTGCTTACTGTAAGAAGGCAGGTCACACAAAATTTCAGTGCTGGAAACTTAGTGGTTTTCCCAAAGATCACAAGGCATGTAGACCACCAAGTGAACAGCAAATAAAAAATAGGCAAAAATTTGCTGCCATGAGTATCAATATGAATCATCCAGCATCTATACAAATCAATGATCACTCAACACTCAACAACAACTTATCTGTATTCTCTGTTACACAGCTTCAGAAACTTAAAAAGATGGTTCAACCAAAGGCAGAAGAATCGACTACTGGAATATCTCATGGAATGGCAGGTACATTCAATTGTTTAACAAATCATATTGATACACAGGCTTGGATCATAGACTCAGGTGCAACTCACCACATAACAACTAACTTTTCATCTCTTAGTCATCCAATAGCCATCAACTCAGTAATCAAACTCCCAAATCGTGGCTCAGCTCCCATTACACACACTGGTTCAGTTAGGGGTGTTCACTATACGGTTAAAACCGTTAATCGAAGTCGGTTAACCGATAATTTTAACCACGGTTAACCAAATTCGGTTAACCGAAAAATTCGGTTTGGTTAACCGAAAAATTCGGTTCGGTTAACGGTTAAAATTATTTGATTGATTGGTTAACCGATTAACCGTTTAACCGAATAAAAATATAAAAATTTATAATAATTAAAAATAAAAAAATTAATTAAGTTTATAACCAACCAATCCAAATTCAAGCCACAAAAACCAGTTCATTAAATAAATGAACTGATCTTAAGCCATGAACTCGTTTCGTTTTAGCTTAACGAAGAGGTTAGCATAAACATATGACCATATGAGAGGAGACAAACAAATTTATAAATAAATTCTTTACTCTTATGGTCTCTCACACTAGGCAATGTGGGATTGGTGGGAAATATTTGGTCTTTACTCAAAGCTGCAGAAACTTGTTCTCTTCCAGGACATGTTGCTGCAGAATGCACAACCCAGTCACTGTGTTGGAAGTTGGAACTGTAGGCAGCCTGTGTACAATGTTTGCATCATTTCAGGGCACATAGCAAGGGAATGCTCAAATGATCATGTGTGCAATTGTTTGCAACATTTCTGGGCATGTGGCTAGGAATTGTTCCAAGTATGGAAGGAGAGTAGGAGACTGGGATCAGTGGAGGTGGATTCTATGGCAGCGGAGGCAGTGGAATTCCTCTTCTTCCTCCATATGTAAGAAACCTTGCCATGTCAGACTCATAGATAAATATGGAAAGCGATGGTGATGTAGGAACTGAAGAGGAAGAAGATGATGGAGTACAAATGTCATTACTATGAAGTATGAACCAAAATGGCATGTTGAGATGGACATTTTCCAAAGCAGACACATGCTTGAGTTCTGCCTCGGATTACAAGAAAATGGGGTCTCAGACTCAGTGGTTCATCACTCCATGCTACAAACATTAAGCTTTGTTCAAGGGTTTTAGAGAGTGAAGAACTGAAGATGGCGGAGATGGATGAGAGGGAAGAGATATCACGAGCTATGGAGAAGCAGATCTACTGGAACCAGTTTGAGTCTACCAAGCATCATTTCTTCAAGATCGTGGAACTCTCCAGATGACCTTTGAGTGGATGTTTTTTACGCCTGTTTGTGAGGTTTGGTTCCATGGACAATGCGTCAAGATAACGCCAGCTAAGGCTGAGCATATCAAGCATTACAAGTGCCCAGGTTGCCGCACCAAGAAACTTAGAATTTGATCTCCATTTAATTTGTGTTGTATGTTGGTGAGATGGACTATGTTTGCCCATGAAGCTATCAAGTCTGCAGTTTCATTTGTCCCACATCCCTGAAAATAATGTTTCTAGCAACTGGACGACAGATATTAATTCTCAAGTCACACTTAAATTTCACAAATTTGAGCCAAGTTTGAGCTTTAATCGAGCCAAACTTTGAATTTTTGGTCTTGACAAGCTGGAGTCGAGTTCGAAAATGCTCAATATGTATCCGAGCCGAGTTTTCGGTTAATCAGTTAAATTAACCGAAATTAACTAAATTTTCGGTTAACCGAATACTCGGTTAACCGAAAATTCGGTTCGGTTAACGGTTAAGAAATTTTTTGATCGGTTAATCGGTTCAGTTAACCGAATAAGCAATTCGGTCGGTTATTAACCGAATTTACACCCCTAGGTTCAGTCACTATCTCTGACTCTATTGTCCTACAAAATGTTCTTTATGCTCCATCCTTCCAATACAATCTTCTCTCAGTATCCCAACTGCTCCTTGACTCCAATATCAAGTTGTCATTTACCAGTTCAGCTTGTTATTTTCAGGACCAAACGTTGAAGAACTTGGAGATGATTGGTAGACAAACTGGAGGATTATACTATCTGCTTATTCCAGCTAAACCTGTCCCTTCCACTCAATTACCGGTATCACTAAACTCACAACTGTTATCACATCCATCTACTCTTTGGCACATGAGACTTGGTTATGCTCCTCTATCATGTATCCATCACATTACTCAACTACATATTAAGGACAATTATAGTTATGAACCTTGTGATACTTGTTCATTTTCAAAACAAACCAGATTACCTTTTCCATTAAGCTCTTCTCATGCTATATACAATTTTGATCTTGTGCATTGTGATATATGGAGTCCCTACAAAGAGAAAATTTATAATGGGTATCTTTATTTCCTTACCGTCATAAATGACCATAGTAGATGCACTTGGACCTACCTTATGGCTTCCAAATCTGATACTTTTATCCACCTGAAACACTTCATTTGTTATGCCCAAACACAGTTTCACACAGCCATAAAAATCTTGAGGACTGATAATGGAGCAGAGTTCCTAAGCACCCCTGTACAAGATTACCTTCATAATCTTGGTATTATACACCAAACTAGCTGTGTTGCTACACCCTAGCAGAATGGAAGAGTCGAAAGGAAACATAGACATCTACTACAAGTAGCTCGAGCTCTCAAAATTCAGGCTCATCTCCCTTTACAGTTTTGGGGAGATTGCATTCTAGCTGCTACCTATATTATCAATAGCCTGCCTACAAAAATCCTTCACGTGAAAACACCTATAGAAACTCTCACAGGAACATCTCCTCCATATCATCATATCAGAGATTTCGGATGTCTGTGTTTTGCTACTATCCTTTCATCTCATAGAAGCAAATTATCTCTCAGATCCAAGAAATGCATCTTTGTAGGCTATTCCTTTGGAAAGAAGGCCTATAAATTGTTTGATTTGGAAACCCAACAAGTTTTCTCTAGTAGGGATGTTGTATTTTATGAGCACATATTTCCTTTCCAACATATTTTCACATCACCACCTGCAGTTGAGAAATTATCCACTCCCTGTGATATATGTCCTCTTCACTCTGTAGAGCAGACTATTTCTTCCACTGATCCATTGATTCCTTCCACTGATTCCTCACAAAATTCACCTATTATATCGTCCTCAGACCCACCTTCTCATTCCTCTCCTTCTCCTCTAAAAATTCCAAGACCAAAGAGATAAACCAAACCTCCAAACTGGTTTAAGCAATATCATATTCTTTGCAACATTGGTTTACCATCATCATCCAATTCTTCTCATGGTCACGTAAATTTTTCTTATCCAATACTCTTTCCTACTCACATATCTCACCCTCACACTTTTCTTTCCTCTCTTCCATTAACAAAATTCATAAACCAACTTCATAGTCCATGGCAAGCAAAGATCCCCACTGGATCTCAGCCTTTGCATCTGAGCTACAGGTTTTGGAATCTAATAAAACTTGGAAAATAGTTGAATTACCTCCTTCCAAAAAGATTGTTGGTTGTAAATGGATCTTTAAGGTGAAATATCATGCTGATGGGAGCCTAGATATGTACAAGGCCAGGTTGGTTGCAAAAGGATTTACTCAAACTGAGGGCCTAAACTATTTTGACACATATGATCCTATTGCCAAAATGACCTCAATCAGACTGTTGTTGGCTGTTTCTGCTGTGAAAGGATGGCTCCTCCATCAGATGGATGTCTCCAATGCTTTTCTTCATGGTGATATTCATGAAGAAGTCTACATGAGTTTACCTCCAGGATATCATCCTTCAACTCAGAAATAAATTACCAAACCTGTCTGCAAACTCTTGAAGTCCCTCTATGGACTTAGGTGTCGTTCTGTAAAATTAAGAGCTGAATGTTGAATGCTCTATGAGAATCTGAATGGTCAGATCACTGGTCAAACCATATCTAGCTGCTAAATGATTTACTTTCATTTGGTAATTTATTTTTTTAAGTATTTTAAAATATAATAATTTATTAATATAAAATTAAATTATAATTATAATTTTACAATATAAAAATAAAATTAAAATTTATAATCATGTTATAAAAATATTATTTATTTACGAAGTGTGTGATATTCTTATTGAAGAAACTAGTTATGGTCGGCATTGATGTGATTCTAATTGAAGTATAATCCGTGTAGAGTTGATTCCAGAAACATATGAAAACATAAAGAGATAATTATAATAATCGTATAGATATCGCCTCTGAATGATTCAAATATAAAATTGATAACAAATCATTCAGACTTTTCAAACATTCATTAAGAGAAAAAGAACAAGTACTCGGTTCACTGAATGTTTAATATAATAAGAGACCATCTCTTAATAGAGCCTAATAAGTGCAACAAAACAAGGCCTTAAACAGGCTCCAAGGCAGTGGTTTGCCAAATTCTTATTGCTGGAGTATGGATTTATTCAGTCCCCCATTGACCATTCCCTCTTTACAATGACTACTGATACTTTCTTTGTAGCATTACTGGTCTATGTGGATGATATCATTATTGCCGAAAACTCCAACTCTGCCATATCAGCTGCCAAGACTTATCTAGCCTCCAAATTTATTATTAAAGACATGGGACCTCTTAAGTACTTTCTTGGCCTAGAGATTGCTTGTTCGTCCAAAGAAATTTCAGTCTCTCAGTGCAAGTATGCCTTACACATATTGGCTGATACTGGTCTTACCGCTACCAAGCCAGCGTCTTGTCCTATGGATCCTGCAAAGAAATTAGCTCTTGATGATTCAACTCTTCTTCAAGATCCAGAGAGTTATCGTCGTCTTGTTGGACGTCTCGTTTATCTGACAATTTTTTCTCGTCCTGACATATCCTTTGAAGTTCATCTCTTGAGTCAATTCCTTAGTACTCCTCGAGAAGGTCATTGGCACGCTGCTCTTCGAGTGGTTCGGTATATCAAACAGGCCCCTGCACTGGGTCTCCTCTATTCGGCTACCTCTCCTGAGTCATTGATTGCTTATTGTGACTCTGATTGGAGAGCCTGTCATACCACTCATCGCAACGTCGCAGGTTATTGCCTCTATTTTGGGACCGGTCTTGTCTCATGGAAGAGCAAGAAACAGATCACAGTCTCCCGCTCGTCCGTTGAAGCAGAGTACCGGTCCATGGCTCAAACTACCTGTGGAATTGTTTGGTGCTTAGGCATTCGACAAACCTTGACAGTCACTTGTCTTACTCCGGAGTTCGGTCCCTTTGTTTTGTGACAATTCCGCTGCAATCGCCATTGCCAACAATCCAGTGTTTCACGAGCTTATGAAACACATGGAAATTGACTATCACCTTGTTCGTGATCGTCTCAAAGAAGGAGTTATCCGTATCGGCTCTATCTCTACCATCGAACAACCTGCTAATCTCTTTACCAAGTCTCTTTGTCCTTCTCTGTTTAATACTCTTCTCTCCAAGTTAAGCTTGTTCAAGAGGAGCGTCAGCGACGACGTCGTTTCCTCTTTGATTGTTAGTTATAACTAACTTTCCCCTGCTCCAGCTGTCTTTCTTCTTCCTGTATAAATATACCCTCAAGCTCTGTATTTGGACTCAGGAAAATAAATAAAAGTTTAAGTTTATTTACCGGTCACGAGCACCTCAACTTCATTTATGGATATACTCAAAACCATGAAAAAAGGTTACTGCACAGAACATCTGCTGCAGCTGTCTCTTTGCCGTGTAGTCGAACATTTCTGTCAACAATTTTTCCAGATTTAAGATTCCCTTAATTTTGTTTCCAACAAGACAATCAATTAAAGACAACGTTGGCTGAGGTTTTGTGACTGCTTTACTCTAAATCTGAAAGAAGCCGCAATACCCAAGCATCGGTCTTCAGTTCAATAGCAGTAAGAAATCAAAGCAGTGATAGTCAAATTTGGCTTGAAATTAATGTCCAGATTGACTCGAACAATGCCAGGCGAGATGAAATTCCAAACTCGATTAAGATCACCAAGTAAATTGTCAAGATAGAAATAAATAAAAGCGAAAAATATAAAACCCAATTAAAACATTAATCAAAGCGTTAAAGTGCCTCACCAGTCACAATTCAGTACGTCGATTCGAGAAGCAACAAGAACAACTCGACGACTGCCGGGATCGGACGCCTCGAAATCCTGGGTCGATATATCTCTCGTACGCTAATTCAATTTCGATCTTGCTATGGTTGTGGGCTGGGCCGTATGAGAATTTACGGGCCCATGTAATCATACGAGGACAATGTTTGCTGGACGAGAAAAGTCAATCAATATTTTAACATAACTTAATCCAAAACTAGATTGAAATTAATTGAGTTGAAATGGCAAGCTCAATATTGTAATGCAACTTAATCCAAAACTGAATTGAATTATTGACTAAGCAACAAACCCCCCGATTGAGAAATCTCACCATGTTATGAGAAATTTTTGGGTGAACACGTTTCATCGTGTGGACATTACCAATAAGAGTTGTCACGTGTCACTTTAAAAAATCAAAGTGAAATGAAGTGCTCCTTTTTTATTTTCAAGTTTTTTTTTATTTTTCAACGCGCCACGTTACTGGTGAAAGTACCAATAAACATCTCGTGATGGTGAGTCTACCTACTACAACATTTCATTTCTTCTTCCATCAACAACATTTTTTTCTCATTAAGATAAGTACAAGACAACCTAATTTGTAATATGTGTATGATATTCTTATCATATGTGGTGGGTAATGGTGAGAATGATGGAGACATGTCCTCCTCTTCAATGTTCAATACAGCAAACATCTCCATACGTGCAGCAGCCTAATGCGTGCATATATATGTTCGCATCCGACCAGTTGAATTTTAGTGATTCCAGTACGAGAAAGGTTGTGTTTTCTCTGTTGCAAGGAACAAGTTTTGAGAGGAGAAGAAATGAAGCAAGAGGTTGGCAGCAAGAGGTCATGGCGGGGGCGAAGGTGTTGCGATTTGGATGCTGTGAGAGGGCCTTTCGCATTTATGACAATAACCATTCTCAGTCTTCTCGTCCCACTTTCATTCCTATTGCTAGCCAGGTTCTCCTGTGATAGCTATCTACTGAGTTTCGCCGCTACTTCCGACCATGCTCGATGGAGCGGCGGCGGTGATAATGCGTCTGCTTCTGCTTCACCAACCGTCTCGTTTTTTCGCTGCACGAATCCTTTCCTTGTTCAAGTCCTTGTGTCCATCATAAGCCTAGCTGCCCTTTTTCACAGTATGACTGGCAGGAGCATCATCCAAGATGAGCCAAAGGGGTTGTGGTTCCGTCCACGCCTGTACGCAGCTTGGATCTTCCTATCCACGTTGCAAGTCTGTGTTGGGTTGGGCATCGAGTGCAGCGTACACGCCGGAAGGTGCAAGGTTGAGCTTGGAAATGAGATAGGTTTGCTGAGCAGAGTCGTTTTCCTCCTGGGGTTGCACGAGGCCATGGTGCATTGGTCGAGGAGCGTCGTCAAGCCGGTAGTCGATGACACCGTGTTTGGGGGATTGATGGAGGAAAGATTGATGCAAAAGGTGGCCTCAGCTGCTGGCTGTGGGTGGTTATGGTGGTGGAGGTTGAGAGATGAGGTGGAGAACCTGGTGGTTGTGGCTGAGATCAAACATCAGCTTGGCATGTCTGTCGGCCCGGGCGATTTCATCTCCTGGTGGCTCTACTACCTCATTGTCACCATTGGCTTGGTGAGGCTAGTCAGGAGCTTCATCTGGGTTTCAATGTCTTTGTGCTGCAGGAGTCATATGCGAGTCAACGCCTCGAGTTCTAGTCACATTGAACCTGATGAAAAGGTCTAGACCACAAACTGTTCGATACCCAATTTTTCGATTTCTTGTCTAAGATATTGTCTCTTGGTTCAGGTCTCCTCCTACAGAGGAGCTTCAGATCTTGCAATCCCTATCAAATTGTATAAAACTTGTCTCTAATTAATTTTTTGATAACATTACGAGGAGACTCGTCTTTCAACGTAAAAGTATATGCTAAGATTAGAAACCTGATCAAGTCAGTATCTCACATTACATTTTTTGAGGTTTGGGAGGTAATCACTACCAAACAAGTGATTATTGGGTAGACTGTGCGGTGGACACCACCAGTTACGAGTCAGTCACGTGGCGCATTGAAAAGTCAAAATTACACGTGGTGATTTATTATTGATTTGATTTTTTTTTATTTTTCAACGCGCTACGTAGCGATTCTCCAATGATGTGTCCGTCGTCACGTGGTGGACACAGTCCATCCAAAAATTTCTCTACCAAGCAGTAGCGGGGACATCGGGTGGACAAGGGGACTATATATTTTAAATATTTGTATTTCGGTACAAACAAAATTTTCATATTTCATTTTAAGATAGCCAATAATTCAACCAAAATGAATAAAAAGATAATTAAAAGATAAAAAAAAAGGAATTCACAAAAACAATACCCTTTATAATCATTTTGAAATGCTGTAATACAATTTGAACTCAACTACAGTATATATAGGATTTAATTTTTAAAAAGTTTATTAAGTAATTTTTTATACATCCAACTTGAAATTTCTAATTACGCAATAAGTGAGTGCCATCAAGAACATCAATTGTCTGCTTTACAAATCTGTTCAGATGTTTATTGGTATTCAAATAAGCCATAGAATGAAGGAGGAATTTTGTAGCTGGCTGTTGTGCACTCCCCATTTTGAAAGAAGAGGACGATTATCAATATGATGAGAAATATCGGTAATTGAAGAAGATGTTCAATGAAAGATGTGAGACTGTTGAATATAAATGTCGATTGAAAAACATCACTACAGATTTGATAATTCGAAATGAATGGGAAAAAATGGAGAGATTGAATTTCGAAGAAGAAGACATAAAACTGATCAAGTTTTGACTGATAAGATGAAGAAAAAGAATGATCAACTAAGAGGAAAAAACAAATTAAAAAATAAAAGAGAAGAATTGAGTGAGAGGAGCCAGATGTGTTTCACTTTCAGGAGGTTACACTGAATATGTTGATGACATTTATTGCATGTAAAAAGTGCTTTCGGAGATCTTATATTCTTACATTCTCAATCTACATAAATCTATAAATTATTATAAGGGTGACCGAATCAGGTAATGATCTGTATCACTTCCATAGTTCCACAGTACTCAATTGGCTGGTAAATTGGCCATACAGAAGCTGAAAATGGAGGCTCATATTATGTTTATTAAACTTGGGTTTGATAACAGAGGCAAACTGGGTGCTGAAAGCTAACCGGTTTACAATGCTGCTGTGTCTTCTTCTGTTTATGTTTTCCTAATAGCAGATGGGGATTTATTTGTATAATCATATATGCGTATATCTCCAAATGAACTCAGAGAGGATCTTGTAGGGTACATGGGGCATTGACATCAGATGAATGATTAAAATGTAGATGTTCTGCAGCAAGTCTGGATTGTCAGTGGGATTGATGTTTCTTTGCGCGGCCTTGAGACATGGTGGAATCATCTCTCTTGGAGCTCTCAGGCTTGCGAGCCCATGCAGGGGCTTGATCAGGGCCATAGCGATAGTCATAGAAAAGCTCCTCTCCAGCTTCAATACGCTCCTTGGCAAAAATGCCAACTCTATGATCCCCGGCAACCAGAATCACCTGCATGTTCATTTTGTTGGTTGTAAATTCAGGCCGAAGGGTTCTTACAGTAGGTGAAGTGCTGACCTGAGCATAGCAGTTGGGGTGTGGTGAATGATTAGCAAACTTCAGCTTGTCCCCTTTGCGATAAGCATCAAGAACATACTGTTGGGAACAGACATAATTGAGTCGCACAACAGTCGAATGAAATGAGAAATTTTCCCTTTATCTAGTCCAAACTTGTATATTTACCTGATCATTCAAATCAAAAAGGAATGACGAATTTGCAAGGTCATAAATCTTGCCACGCTTGTCTGCTTCTCGGTGGGAGATCAATTCACCGGTATATTCTCCAAGATAATCATTCTTGTTGACAGAATTCTGAAATCACATCATATACATAGTTAAATAGAAGTGCGCAATTTTGCAAATCCAATGTGGATTTATCACCTTAATGAATGCACCCCAGCCCGCAACATCAGACTTCCCTAGAAGTATCTGTTTGGAAACAAAATAACTGGATATGAGCCGGCTCAATTGTTCCTACATGGTTTAGTACTCAAAATGCTCCTTAAAGATCAATTTGCTGACTAGTGATATAGTCTGATGATCACCTTCTGTTGCTGCCTCAACAGAAGTCTCATATTTCCACACTGGCCATCTCCTCTTCTTGGTGGCTCACCCAGAGTGCCGTCCCCACAACTGCAACCGTAATATAAAATGAACAAAGTTACAGATGTGGTGCTACAAATAATTACTTTGCTCAGTTGGTTTTGACAAGCTAAAATTGAAAAAAAAAACAAAAAAAAAGATGTATCAATTGCATACAAACATTACCTGACCCAACAGTTGCGACAAACATCTGGGTCACATTCCCGCCCTGCAGCAAAGCATGGGCATTGTCGACTTCTACACTGGCTCTTGGCACATTGGCATCCTCTAAAGCGGTTCTTGCAGTTTTTTGAGCACCTGCAATATCGAAGACCCGTAGGAGTAGGCAATCGGCCTTCTCAGTATAGATTACCAGAATCAACAACACAACAAGGTGAGATACAATCATTCTATAATTTCACGTGTAGCATCAGTCAGACATACAAAACAGCCCATATAATCTTCATACAAATATTCAAAGTAGGAAGTCTTGCACAATGAACCAACGAAATGTAAGACAAACCAAGTAACGGCTTAGTTAAGAATGAAATGTTCACAAAATGAAACTAAACATACCCACAATACTTTTCACAGCAAGTCTCATTCTGCAAGCAAGAGCATTGCTTTCCACACATAGACTGACACTCGCAAGGTGTATATTGCTTGCAGGACTGATTTTTTCCATCCACTATTCGTTTCCAGAAAGATGGATGACCAGCAGATTTCCATGAATACTTGAGTTTCTTTGTTTTGCCCCTCCTACGAAATAGTCGTGATTTCGTTACCATTTCCTGCATATAGAATCAGTTTCATAAACGGGCTATTAACTGAATGAAGATCTGTTATAGGGAGGGATATCTTATGCTAGGGAATTACCTTTTACTTTGTACATAGATATATAATCTTGAAGAAAACTAATGAAGTTACGTGAAAGAAGGCATGTCAGCATTCCAAAATATTATGCATGTCTTTCACAAGCAACGAACCAGAGCCCATTTAATAAGCTCAGTTGGATCTGAATTATATTAGGTTCAGAAATCACGTATTGGGAGAATTATTAGTTAAATTTAAAAAATTGTGCGAATTTCATACCAAACTATCAGCATCTATGTTCTCACTGTCCCCTAAAGACGAGCTTGCTAGTGAAGTGGATTTGTAATTCGCAGATGCTCCATTGTCATGCATGTATGCAAAGACCTCTCTGCATGTTTTCCAGCCAGAAAGCATATTTCGAGCGATGAGGCAACTGCAACGCACAAAAAAACAAGAAGCACCAATAAACTATGCAGTTAAGGGAAAATTCTGGAACGTACTCTTTATGTGACTAGTGTGATCATTCTACAGATGAATAGTAATATTCGTTCCAGTACCAAACAAGACATCATGCAAGCTGCAAAATAATCAGAATGATAGCGATTAACTATTAAACGCCTTTACCTGTTCTTCCCAAAAATTTCAACTCCCTTTAAGTAAAGTTCTTTCTCAATAGGCTTCCATCCGATCTGAGTTGATGACTTTAATTCTTCGACTTGACTACTAGAAGAATTGCACTTCTCAAGTCTCTCTACCACATATTTGACTTCATCTCCGTTATGATCTGCACCTTCGTCAGAGGGATCACAGTCTGAAATTTGAATATCCTCACAAGTTTCTGAATCAATATCTACTATTGATGCAAGCTTCGGTTTCTTATCGGTACTTGCATGGAATTGTAACTTGCGCTTGGTTAGAGTCTCATTATCAGTTACAGGTAACTGATTTGGGGCGCTAGTAGCAAGTTCTTGACCGTTAGTGGGTTCTAAAGCAAGGACAGCATCACCAATATGTTCATCCTTGGAAGTGGAAGATCCAACTGTATGGCCTTGCTCATTTGTATTTGTCTTTTCCATGACTTGCGAAGAGTGAGTAACTGAAACTTCTTCCACCACCATGGACGGCTGCATACAAAATATACCACTTAGTTGAGAAGTCATGGTGTGAATGAGGGCCGAAAATGATAGTGCCATGCCTTAGGTTTGTCCCATCCAACTCATCAAATAAAGTAATTGTAGAAAAATATATTTTCAAACTTAATATTACGCCCCATACCGAAAGGTAACACTCATCGCTGCAAGGCTTCCACGCCCCCTCATTTTCAGGCACATATGAATACTTCTCACACTGTAAACAGCTTCTCAGTAAAACCGGACGCATAAATTTAAGATTTATTTACAAAAAGTCATTAACATCACTGCTGCTTACTGGATCTACTATACTTTGTGAACACCCATGCAAACGGCAGTCAAACACCTGCAGTTTAGAAGCAATGATATTATAATGATATTATATCCAAACTCTGCCAAATGATACATGCATGATTGTCAAAGGCCTTAAGTAGTACCAAGCAACGTCGGCAGAAGAGGTTATCAAAAGAATCTAACGCTACATTGAGGGTTTCATCCAGACATATGCTCTTCTCAGATCCTCTTTCTTCAGAGTCTTGTTTCTTTTGCTTCTCCTTGAGCATGTGATACCTCTCCTGAAGTAAAAGATAAACAAAATATGATCTCTTAAAGTCTTGGGAGGGGACAAAGATATACCAATGTAAGTAATTGTTGGGGATCTGTTATGAATATTTTTTTCTGGGATATATCAAGAGTGTATAAAATCCCAATAGTATAAAACAGGTCAAACTATTGGATACACTCTATTACATTACATCCAAAACAACTGGCTGATCGAAGGACTAATATTATTCTACGCAGACCTGTATCTCTGTGGTGGTCCCCCTGACAGACTGGCAGACAATATTTACCACATCGTCATTAAAGCCATGCTCCTCAAACGCCATCCTACAAAACACAATTGATACTGTCTCGTAAGTATGGTGCAGTTAGCTAATTTATGGAGCCAATATCTCAAGTCAGGAATCTGATGAACGCTGGAACTTCTGTGTCACTGAACTCTGTCAACAAAGCTTAATCCTTTACTCAGAAGCAAAATATGTGTATGAAGTTTGACGGTTGAGCAAAAATGGAAGAGAATTCACATATACCATAATACCAAATTTTGTTGTAAATAGCTCTGGGGCATAGCAAATTACCACAAAATGCGATCTTCACCCTCAGAAAATTCATGCTTATCTTCTTCTGGTTCAACTGCCTCTTCTTCACTGTCACTGCATATGAGTGCCTCCCCATCATACTGATCATCGTAATATATACGTCTTCTTCCAACAACAGACTGATCTTCAGCCATTCTCTGATTTCTGCCATGTGAAGAAGATGACTAATTTCACAATTTTGAAGCTATGGTAATACAGTGTATCCAGCAAATTGTGGTTTCAGAAACCTATGCTTTTATACAGGACCATACCGATCAAGAAATATCCATGATGTATAAGGTGGTATTTTCCGAGTAGACCGAAGCTTCAAAGTCATCGAGACAAGACTCTCGTGACAGTGAACATAATCCTTGTCTCCCGATCCATGAGCATACCCACTGAACTTAGAAACAGGACTGTGCATTCGAGATGAAAGTAAATTATTCGACCCCTCATCAGTTCTATCTGTGACTTTCAATATCTGAGAAACTTGGGCTCGAAGCTTTTTCCTGTTCGTCTTAATTTTTTCCTACAAAGCAGTAGCTATGTCCACACATTTAGAAACTAAGGATTTATCATTTCACAATTAATATTTCAAGAAAATAACTCAAGTGATAAATATACTTTAACAAATGCAGCCCGTTCCTCTTGAATTTGCTTCTTCAAAGAGTCGATTTTAGTAGATAGCATCCTGAGCTCCTGAATTCCTAGTCCTCCCTGTAAAGTTGTAGCAAAGCACAGTTACTCCCAACAATTTCAGTCAACCCAACATCTCATCCGAAGCAGCCCACGTCCATTTGCCAACATGAATTAGAATTGTAGTGGAAAGCTCAACCCCTAAGGTCCTCATAATCAAATTCACAACTCATGGGTCATTTCAGATGGGTGGAGACTTTAATAAAAATCTATTTTTTATTGAGCAATCCCAACATCCAAACATCCTTAAAAATAAAATAATAAAAAAATCAAACATAACAACCATCCAACAACCCTTGATTAGGAAAAAGCAGCTGGATTCCAAATCGATCATCGAGCCATCAGAAATAAAAAAGCATTAGCTGAGATTAGTTAGATACAGCTCGGAGCCACAGGTTGTCGGAGCAAACTAAATAGTTGATTACGACTCAAGAAATAAAGAGGCACGTACTTTGAGCTGATCGGAAGAATCGGTGAGCTTGGCAGCCATGCCAGGTGCAAGCACTCGGCCGTATGGATCGAATCATTGGTTCCTGTCTGAACAAAAGATGGTGGCACAAAAGAGGCGTGAACACTTCTAAACGCCGCGTTTTACGTAAATGTCGTCACTGTATTCTGTCCGTACATCAGTGATGACAGATGTCGTCGCTGCTCGGTCGCTGGCATGGAGAGCGATACAGTTACATACTATTGATTGATGGTTGGATGAATTTTTGGTTTCAAATTTTGATGAATTTTTTTTTTGAATTTACTAATATAGTATTACAAATTTTGAGGTTAGGCGAGTAAAAATTTCGGTGGTTAATGGTTGGATGCGTGACCTGAAATGGGAAGGTGCTGCTGAGGTTCTGGAGAAAACTTGAGTTATTTTCTGTCGACCCATGATGCCCAAGTGGTTAGACCTGTTCCGAAAGCTGTTGAGACATCAAGACGGGGATGAATTTGGCCCATTTCTTGGAAGTAGTTGCTCCTGCAAGATTGAAGGCACCAAATCCAAATGGGTCTAATCTTCTTTAGGAGGACAAAATTACATAATCAAATATTTGAGTTAAATTTGGGGGGGCAAATTAAAAAAAAATTTAACCCTAGATGGAAGAATTTTAGGTGGGATTCGGGGGGCGGCTGCCCCACTTGCACCCCCGGATCCGCCTATGGTCTGATCCAAATCTCATGACTACTACATTAACATTACCTACCCAGCCTTTGTTTTCTCATGCGACCAACAATGAGGAGTGTTAAATACAAGAATATGATCGCCTCTCCAACTCGATGAACCTTCGTCAATACTGTCTATCCTGACTACTTGCATTTTATTTAGCCCAACTCTTGCCTTGCCCTCATGAACTAAGGAATGAGTCGCATAGTATTCAACAGGTGGAAGAATGATTGAGTGTTTGGTAGAAAAGAAAGGGAAAGTCAAGATTTGACGGGTACGAAAAGAAAGGAGAGGGAAGGCGGAGAAAGTAGAAAAAATGAGTTATCCCGAATTTGAGAGGAGGAGAAAAAAAAACATAACGAAATTACTGAACTATACTTAAATTTAGATTATGTGTTACATAAAACAAGAGCAAAACGTATTTACCGGTCTCTTCCCTTTGATCATCTCTAGCATTTTGGACGCATCAAACCTACAAAAAAAAATTGACTGTTAAACTTGATATTTTGCAGCACAGAAACAACCTGGCTAGCTCTAACAAACACATTGTGAACTGTCATTCACAAAATCTGCATTCCTGACTATCGAGTATCACCTATTGCAATCCAAATGGAAACCAATGCATTCTCATGTATCTTAAATCTGAAAATTAGGAGACTAGCAAGAAACAATAACATAGGAATATCACAATTTTGAGGCTGTCTCCTCCACCACTTCATGTAATCCTTCTCCGGTCTTACATTACCTAAACGATCAAATCTTTAATCTAGAAAAGAACATGACATGTTGGTGTACAAAGGATAGCCCTCATCAGTACCCCAATTTTCTTTTGTAACATCCCACAAGCTAAATTGATCTTCCTCATAGATGCTTTCATACTACTAAGAAGTTGGACCACTATTATTGAAATTTTCAGGTCAGCTCATATTGGATTGTATCTCCATTGTGACTCAAAAGTCTACGCTTATAAGTCATGGTTCAACAATCCAATATAACCCTTTCATCTTCTCTCCACTATCTGATGTGGGACATTTCACCAAGTAAACTAGACCCAACAATCTCCCCCTCACTTGGGGAAATGGCACACATGTTCCCCCTAGATTAGTACTTCGTAGGTGCGTCCACTGTGTTTTCCCCCTATCTGAGATTTAACCTACATCCTCTGATCAGTCACGGTCTAGTTTCTTTGACTAGACCAAGCTCACCACGTCCCGCGGCTTCTTTCATAGATGGGATGGCTCAACTCGTACCCTTGGCCTCCAAAAAGTGTATTCCACATCTCACATACTGGTCCCATATCAAACCATGAGCTCAGATGTCATGTTGAAATTTTCAATTCGGCTCATACTGGATTGTATCCCCACTATGACTCAAAATCCTAGGCTTGTAAGTTATGATTCAACAATCCAATCATCTTCTCTGCACTATCCGATGTGAGACATTTCACTAGGTGAACCAGACCCAACAACTATTACTATTCACAATGGAATTGCCAGTACCTCCAATTTCCGAGCTCTGAAATTATCTGAAACCCAGTAGAGCCGGATGCAATCTGTGGTTGTGTGATGAGGGTGGGCATGAAAATTAGATCCTGAATTTGAACCACTGAAAAATTTTCACTTTCAATAACGACACTGTGACTCTTCCAACTTTCATTTTGTGACTTTTTGATCCATTTGAAACTATCAATCTCAGTTACCAACATGTGGTGTAGTTCCATAGGTGTTCGTGAAAAGTAAGGCTTTGAATCCTGAAGCTGAGAAAGTATGGCTGGAGTTTGTCATTGTCTAAAGAACAATAACTTGTCCTCTAGTTGGATTTTCAACGGTAGTTGCACTGAATTGCAAGCGAGTTTCTTAAATGACTGATTTCGCAGACTCATACAGAGCAGTAGCTGATGATTGATGGATGTAAGAATAAAAAAAATAGTAAAGAAATGCTACAAGAACAAGAACCTCATATGAACTACATAAAACCAGGCTCAAATTTGTAGGGTAGGTTTGCCAATTGGAGTAGAGCAAACATACCCTACGGGTTAGAGCAAGAACTTGATTAGTTTGATGGAGAAACTTTTCTCTCTCCATTATCCATGCCAGCAACGTGAACCAAATAAAAGTCAATCGGACAGGGGCTTTGTTGAGTGATGAAAGAAAATGAAGAAAACTAGTAGGTTGATTAGTTTAACACTAATATGATATTTAAATGCACATGACACGATGGATGGTGATAATAAAATGCCGAATAGTGGTAAATGAATATTTTTTTAAAATTTTGGATATATTAATAATGACATCAGATATATATTGGACATAAATTACAAGCAGTTAAAATTATGCATTTTGGTGGATGATTATTGAGATTTAAGATAGTATTTATGAGATGATTTTAGTAGAAAAAGAGAAGAAAAGACAGGAAAATTAATCACAATAAGATTGTTCCCAAATTTATTTAAGGAGAGATTTGGGATAATTGGAACCTTTATTTCCTTTCCTCCCAATTAGGGGAGATTTGGAAGGAGAGCGAGGTGAGGGGGAATAAAAGATTGAAATGACACATTTACCCTTATTTTAACATTCAATTTATCTAACCATAATGACAATTCATTAAATTCGTCATATTCTTTCCACTCTCCTTCCAAATCCTCCTAAAACTCAGGAATAAAGCCTAAAGATTCTGTGATTTTAAAATTTTTTCTGTTTAGAGTTTAAAGTTTTGGAATTTTTATGATTCATGGATTACAAAGGTTAAACAAAGTGTTTCATAGATTATTTGGAACATAGGGCTCGAAGTTGCTCGATCCCAAGTGAATAAGCCAGGACATATATCATGGTTCCCAATGATGGATGGGATCACAATAATTGTAGTTATTCAAGAGAATCAAGGAGCAGCTATTGCAAGAGACTAGTCGGGCTCCTTTAGCTCAACGTTCAAAGTCACGGAGTTGAATATGGAGGACCTTCATAGTAACCCTTGCATGCTTAAAACTATTTGCAACATGGTGGGAGTAAGAGATCTCAGAGCATGGGAGATTCAATAAAATTTGGGGACAGGTTCAGAGTTGGTAAGACTATGGGGAGCCAATGACAAAATCCCCTTGGAACTGGCACTTCAGACTAGTGAGTGATGCCTTCAACGTGGTTGCTTACTCTATTTTAAAAATTCCAGGTTGTAAAGCCAAAACTTAGAGAAGCTTAAGCTTAAGGTAGATGCCAATTCAGGCAATGCTTTCTATTGAGCAAGATACAATCATGGTTAGCCTAAAGTCCAACAAGTTGTCTAGTGTGCCTTGGATTGTTGAGGGTAGCCCGTTAAAGGTTAGCCCCTTGCGCATGTAGTTCAACTTACAAAGTCCCCGAGTAGTGGGACTCTTGTGCATCCCAGCTTCAGGAATCTTTTATAGGCGCGTTGCGCCATCTCTTCCTTTTACTTTAATAAATGTGTGTTCTTTAAAAAAATTATTAGGTTTTATAATTCACTTTTTAGATATGATATACATAAAATCAATGTAGTTTTACTTATAGTTTAGGATTTGGAATTTCATAAGAATGAAATAAGATTTATAATAACAATACTTATTGGTGATATAATTAGATATATAACATTATTATTAGAAAAAGATTTCAGCTAGTGTATTACGATCACAATTTTGTTGTTCAAAAAATAGACATATAGTTAAATATAAGTCATAAAAGTAAAATAAAAACAACTGAAGTAACATAAAAATATAAGTTACCGACATATGAAAGCAACACAGATGCTAGCAGGATGTCCGCATGATACCCAATTTGGATGGATGGGTGAGCTAACCACTGAAGTCGAGAGGTTCAGGAGCATCAATGTCATCTTGTGATTGAGATGATCCAGACCAGTCTTGTGCTTCCGCATAAAGGCGGCCTACCATACAGATGAGTAGAGATTATTCATGTAAGAGCTCATGCCGGTGCTTCTGTTGCATCTTTATTAAGGTGCACATCACCTTTTGGATCTCAAAGTTATCGCGAGGTTGTTCTTGCATTTGTACCTCAAGTTTTTCTAGAAGTGATGTCATCTTGATTTTGGTGTGCTATGCTAGACGACGATGGACCTGAACAAGTGTAATTATGCTCCAAATATAGGGCTCGTGACTCATGATGCCTCTAAACTCACTCCCACTGTCACAAGAGGGGAGCCTTGCCCCGGAGCTATAAATACAGCTAAATCAAATTCAGAGAAGCAAAGGTTGGATGTACAACTCAATAGAACTCCAAGGTTGTTTGCATCACTTCCCACATTGTGATGAAATGATTTAATTAAATGGTGATTAGTGAAATCTCACACTGGTTTTTTGGACATATAATGAATGATATATGTTACTCACAAATTAATCACAATGCTTCTAAGTCAATAACATTAGTCTTCTTGTTTGTCTAATCATGGACATAGAGATCGTTGGGAGGGACCAGTGAATCTTATTCTGTCAATCCCGCCAGATATCCTTTTCATCGGCTATTTGCTATCCAACTTTTTTCTTCCCTCATAAATTAGATATGCAAGATTAAATATTTAACTTCTGCTTGAATAAATATTTTAATCATAAAAAATAGTAATGAATTTTACATAAAACAATTCTGATCATATATTCGCATCTTCCTTGGGGCATCACATAATTAATTATAATTAGGAGGTTATTTGGCTTAAATTTGCATGCAAAAGTATAAATATTTTGTAGGTGAATGATGGATGGTAATGCTACATTGATGCCTTAACGTCGACGTTCTCACAGTCATCTTTTGTATCCTCGGGTCAGGTTCGGTGTCTAGCTGCTAGCTGACTTCGTTGAGATTGGTTCCCGAAAAGCATCCAAAAATAGTTAGGGTTATATGATTAAATTTTTTATATCCCCAAATCATCTGTTACATTACATACCCCATAAATATTTTAAAATAATTATGGGACACTCATTTATCTGATAGTTGGTGCCCACTAAAGATAAACATTTTGGTATTATATATTTTATCCTAATTAGGTTAAGTTAATAATCTAATTATGTTAAGGAGTAAGAATTTAATACTATAAAAGAATAGAGTCTGTCCGTCCGCCCGACGCTCCCGGGCGGTTCGGTTTGGTTTGAAATCATTCAGTTCGGTTTGTAATATTAGTGGTTCGGTTCGATTTCAAATTTTAAAAAATCATTCGGTTTGAAACGGGTCGTTTCGGTCCGGTTTGAAATGTTAGTGGTTTGGTTACATTTTCATATTTTAAAAAAGGATGACTAATAATTTGGTTTGGTTTTTAATTTTTATCAAACCGAACCGTCGGGTCGACGGATACCTTTACTCGTATAAATGAAGAGTCCATCAAAAATGAGTTCTTGTTATGATCAAGCCAACCTCACAAGTCCCTAACAAATATTCTATTTGTCTATATTAACTGATCATTGTTAAATTGAATAAACTAATGAGATGTTAAATTAGTTGTTGATTAAATTTAATGATTAAGTATTTAATAATTTTTTCAATTTTATGTAAAATATAAAATGAATAAATTATTATTTATGTAGAATGATGATTTATGCATTGCGATAATGGAATATTTAATATTTGACATTTTAAAGTTGGCGTTAGTATTAGATATACATTGATATTGATAAGGACAGACAAAAATGAATAACTATGTTTTAATTAAGTGATAAGTAAAAGATGATAAACTAAATATATTCTTTGATGAGTTCACAACCAGAGACGACGATTAATGAGCACAATTGTTTTGTAACTTCTTAAATTATATGTGATTTCATAATCTGATGTTGTGAATTGACAAAAATCTCATGTCTTGACAAAATTCATTATTTGACACGACACAAATTTTATGTAACATACCATAATTTATTTTTAGACTGGGCCATAATATCAATCTGGCTTAGATCACACAAACTTTCTTGTTCAATCTGAAACAACAACTGGGTTTGTTTGAAAGAAATAGGAAGTTTTGGCATACTTGAATAACAACCACATATCATTTATAACCAAAGTATATACAAAGAAACGTTTACTTGCATGCAATTTTACAGCCATAAAATCAAGAAAAAATAGGGAAAAATTTTAAAATGGTCCCGAACGATGACCTCTTACCTAATTACGGTGCGAACTATCCTTGTTACCAGATAAGATCCTTCCTATTAGCTCTCTTAATTTAATTTAAACACCGTTAACAAATTTCTACCCAAAGTTTAGAAAACAAAAAATAGAAATGGGCCCTAATTTCCATCCCCTTTCATCCTAGCTGCCTCCATTCATCTCCTTCATCCTAAAAAGCTCCACAGTCATCTCTGCAGCAACAATTTCACATTTAATCTGTACATCTTGTGATCTCAAATTGAATTTGTTCACACTTTCATGGCGTTGTCATCCTTAACTGTCCGATATAATTCTCACTAGCTTGAAAATACACCTTGTCCTTTTGGTACAACGCGTCAGGCACCGAAATGATTTCGATGTCGTTGATGAAGCCGTGCAAGTTCTTATACAGTGTGAAAGTTAGGCTCTTGGATGGGACGCTAAGGTAAAATATTTTAAAGAAGACAAAAGGGTCGTTAGGCAAAATAACGAGGGTGAGATATGCACTGAAGTTGCGGAGGAAAGTGTATCTTTCGGCAACCAGGGAGAAGTATGAGTGCATTTTGTAGAGGGCGGAGTTGGGGGTTGGGCAGAAGAAAAGTCAGAGGAGTTTGGATGTGACGGACAGGGCTGGTTCAGACATTTTGAAGGTCCGGTGCAAACTTTAAAATGAGGCCTAAAGAAAAAGGACGGTGCCTCTATTTTATTCAATTGTTAATTAAAAAACCAGCTTTGTAACAATTACATATATCTAATTTCTAAATACAGGTTGAAAACCAATATTACACAAACAAAATATTTAATCTTAAAATAAAAAAATATAATAGTCATATAAAAAATTTTATTCGTTACAATTTTTATATTCTGAAATCGATCATAAATAATTTCATTCGAAATAGTTTTATTTTGTAATTTTTATACTGCTAAAAGTATTTTAAAAAAATAAATAAAACTACATCAACATGAGAAAAATTCTACAAAAAATATTTTCTTTAAATTGAAATAAAACTTTTACAATCCGGATTGATTTCTTCAATTTGTAGTTAGCCTAATTTATTTTACTTAAATTTTTCTAATCAAAACTAAAGTGGTTAGACTTAAAACGGAAGGAATTAAATTGCAGGTTGGACTATCAGTTTAATTGGGCTTGAATTGAGCTTCTTTAAGTTTTGCACAAAAGCTCCATTATGGCTGTAAAAAGAGAATAGCGGCAAACTTTTATTAATCGAGCATCAAATCCTAAATTCGAATTCAGATTGCAGGGAGATAAAGAGATACAAGGAGCTCAGCAAGGTTCAGGTCGAGACAGGAGAGAGCGGAAAGGGGCTCAACAAGGTAAGGTTCAGGTCGCGACGTCTTTAATTTGGGTTTAAAAATTCAGTATCTGTTAAGCCAGCACCAACCGCCATTTCAAGTCGGCAAAGGCGGCTTCAGTTTCTGTTCACAACAAGAGAGATACGGGCCAGGGGATCGGATTGGAAAGATGTTTTAAAGGCCTCTATAATTTTTTTACTTTTGAATTCTTACGAGAGCGAGATATTATTGTATATTCCATCTCTTGTTTAAGGTTTTGATTGCAGATCTATTTTTCTAAAATATAAATTAGGTGATGAGTTAGCTTATGAGGCTTGATTTTATTTTATCCATAAAAAATCAGCCACTGTTTTTTATTTTAATTATGTAAACTTATAATGGTTGGATTAGACTATCAAAATTTGAGGCCCAAATTTGGAGGTCTCTATCAGGTGGAGTTTTTTTTTCGTTTGGCCTCCCTTCAACAATTTTTTTCGAAAATGGCCCTGCATGAGAAAAGTTTTCGGAAATGACCTTCTTTTAGGGAGCCGCTGTTTGAAACAGCGGTTGGGTTGAGGCGAGCCGCTATTTCAAACAGCGGTTCGACTGATCTGCTGACTGGGCAGCCCAGTCAGCAGACAGGTGGACGAACCTCTGTTTGAAACAGCGGCTCACCTCAACCCAACCGCCGTTTCAAACAGCGGCTTATCGTCGGCTTCAGCCGCTGTTTGAAACAGCGGTTGGAGTGGGCTTGCTCTCTGAACATTTTGGGCATTTCCAGCCGCTGTTTCAAACAGCGGCTGGCATGGAAAATCTCGTTAGATTTTCATAAGCGACGCGCTGAAACGGCGTCGTTTAGGTTAAGTCCAACCGCTGTTTGAAACAGCGGTTGGATTAGATCTAAAAAACGCACGGGCTTTCTTTTCTTCTTCTTCTTCTTTTCTTCCTCACCTAGCAAACCCTAGAGGCGGCAGCGGCGATCCGACCAGGCGAAGGCGGCGATCAGGCTAGGAGACGGTGGAGAAGGCGGTTGGATTGGCGGCTAAGGCGACCAGCACGAGAGGCAGCCCAATTGACGAAGTTAACGATGGGTACCGTTAACAAAGAGGTTAGTTTCTCTACACTTTAGATCCGTCAAGTTGTAGGGTTAGCTAGGTCGTTTTTGATGTCATGGCTCAATATGTTTATAATAGGTTGACTTATGTTGCATGAATATGTTGAAATTAGGGGTTGGAGACGGTGGTTGTTTGTAGGCATGATATGGTAGGTTTTTTGTGAATTTCCTTGTAAGTTGTTGTGCAGGGGTGTTATATATATTATTCTGATAAATGTGCGATGATGTTTGCGTATTTAGTTCTCATGGCGGCTAATAGTCCGAACTTTGACGCGGCTGTAATGGGAACATTAGATACTCTTGATAATCCGGTGGTAGATGAATACAACAATGAACAGTTAGAAATCTTAGATGGAGATAGTGATGAGAATGAGGACGTTGCGGAAGATTTAGCGTATGTTTTTTTTGGTGAGGATAATGTGGATGATGAACCCGTAGATGTCAGAAACGAATGTGCATTTACTGGCGGGAATAGTGAATATTTCGAGGTCGGTGAATCTTCTCATACAGGGGAACATGACCTTGAGGGTGTTGTCCCGGAATAATTAAACTATCCTGCCTTCAACGACACCTCATATTGGCTGAATGTCGGTTTGGAGATGCCCGTAATCAACCAGAGTTGCGATGAAGGTGATTTCTACAAGGGCCAATTATTCGCAACAAAAGAAGATGCAATTCATGCAAGTCAAGTGTATTCCATACAAAATCGTGTGGAATACAGAGTTGCTAAGTCGAACCCCCAGTTACTCAGTTTGAAGTGTCGACTGGATGGTGAGGAAGGCATAACCTGTAAATGGCATTTGCGAGTATATTTGAAGAAGCGATCACTGATGTTTGTTGTCAGTGTATATAACGGACCTCACACATGTGAATCGGACATAATCCCAAATGACAATGTCCATCTGAACAAAAACTTCATAGGATTTGAGATGATGGATTCGGTGAAAGAAAATTTACGCATTTCTCCGGCTCAAATTGTCAATCATTTCAAGAAGAGTTACGAATACGAGATTTCATATTTGAAAGCATGGAAGGGACGGCAGAAGGCAATGGAGAACTTGTTCGGAAATTGGGATGAGTCCTTCGAAATATTGCCGGCATACATGCAAATGCTCCAACGGTCTAATCCCGGGACAGTTGTTCGCTGGTGCACTACTCCAGTTGGGGGTGGAACTGTGACCATTGATAGAGTGTTTTGGTCATTCGCACCGGCAATAGAGGCCTTCAAACATTGCCGTCCAGTATTATCGGTCGACGGAACACACCTTTACGGAAAGTGGAATGGGACATTGATAGTTGCGGTATCTTTGGATGCTCAAAATCAAGTGCTTCCAATAGCTTATGCTCTTGTAGAAAGTGAAAATAATGACAGTTGGGAGTGGTTTATGAGGCGGCTTCGTATGGATGTCACCGATAGAGATCAACTCTGCATTATTTCTGATCGGCATGCAGGTATACTGAAAGCCATGTCTATACCAGAATGGGCTCCTCCATGAGCATACCATAGGGTGTGCATCAGACACTTTCATGAACAAGGTTCATTGCAAGAAATTGAAGGCCGAACTTGGTTCTATTGCCTACGACAGGCAACCTCCGGTCTTCGACCAAAAGTTGAGAAAGCTATTAAGAATTTTGCGATCGAACGAGCAAGCCACATCATGGTTGCTCGAGACGCCAAAGGAGAAATGGGCCTTAGCCTATGACGACCGAGGAAGGCGTTGGGGTTCTATGACAACAAATGTCAGTGAAGTTTTCAATTGGGTTTTGAAAGGTGGACGTGATTTGCCAATAACGGCCCTGGTTCATTACACCTTAAAACTCTCGAACAAGTATTTCATTGAACGGAGATCAAAATACCCCGACTATGATAAACAGTTCACACCATTGATCGAGGATCACATAGCCGACATGGTGAAGGAATGTAGCACCCACGAGGTTACTATGTATAATCATTCTCGTCGTATTGGTGAAGTGAGAATTCGTCGATCCAAAGTTCTTAAGACGGTAAACTTGCAGTTAGGAACTTGCACGTGTGGCTCATGGCAACTCCTACATTACCCATGCTCACATGTTGTCGCCATGTGTGCGAAGATTCATCTGAACAAGTATTCCTGTGTCGATGACACGTACGGCATGGAAGCATATCGCCGAACATGGGCACCATCATTTTATCCCGTCAATGACCGAGCGTATTGGGATGAGTGGAGGGGGATGCGGCACGTCGCAAATCCCCAATTTAGTCGGCCGCCCGCACGAGGTCAAAATCAGTCAAGGAGACGAAGGAACGAGATGGAGTCGGGCACCGGGCAGAATCTGGATCAACTTCTGCAGGGGTACGAAGACAAAATATTTGCGGTTACTGTAGGGTTTTGGGGCACAATCGTGCCACTTGTGAGATTAGACTTAGGACTTTGTAATGTACTAATTTCGAATGCAACATGTAATGTAGTGCTTATTATTATGTTGTACCGTTGTAGCTTTATTCATTGCTTATTATTTTGTTTGATTATGAAACTTATGTTGTGTACCTTTGTAAGCGTAATAGAAACATGGTTAGGACTCGTGGGGTTACCGATTCCATGAGAGGTCATGCAGAGAGAGGGCGTGGAGATGGAGACCGAGGACGATCCACGCGTGGCCATGCGGGTGAGGCTAGAGGCCGCACTACCCGAAGTCGAGATCACGGGGATAGAGGAGGCGCCGGGAGAGGTCGTTTTGACCGCGGTCGCTCTGATCGTGGACCTGAAGTTGGTGACGGAGGCATACGAGGGGACAGAGCAGAGTCTTCCAGAGGTAGGCGCCACGGGAAGGCACCGGAGGTCGATCTGTTCGACTTGACGACGTTGGAGCAGCCAGGTCCATTAGACCCCACACTGCTCACGGAGCAGGAGACCCATCGTTCGACCATCATATGACGGGGTGAGATTGGATCAGTTGTTGATGTCCGCCATCACAGGATGTGGGCACCTGATCCTAGAGTTGCTCCATACATTGCGAGGGCTGGTTTCCATCCATGGACTAGGGTTCAAAACCTTCAGATTGACTGGCCCTTAGTCACAGCCTTGATTGAGCGTTGGCGCAGAGAGACACACACGTTCCACCTACGGGGGGGAGAGATGACCATCACATTGCAGGATGTGGCGTTGCTGACCGGATTACCAGTGGATGGACGCGCTGTCTCCGGGACGGAGCAGGATGTGGACTACACTGAGGAGTGCATCCAGTTGCTCGGCACAGATCCAGATAGAGGACGATCGCCTGGTGTAGTGCGCATGACCTGGTTCAGCGGGCACATGCGCAACCCACCAGAGGACGCCGACGAGGCTACGCTTGAGAGATACGCACGCGCTTATATCATGTGCATGCTCGCATCTTCATTACTGACTGACTCCTCCGGTAATGATGTTAGTCTCCACTACCTTCACCTACTACGGGACATGGCGGGAGTGCACCTGTACAGTTGGGGAGCCGCAGTGCTAGCTTGGTTGTACCGACAGCTGTGTTCTGCTTGTGTCGGTCGACACAGACAGTTCGGAGGAGCAGTGCTCCTACTGCAGTTATGGGCGTGGGAGCGGATGCCTCTTGGGCGACCCAGTGAGACGACGTTACCAGATCCGGCGGCTTGGGGTGAGATCGAGGAGGGTGACCCGCTGATGGCCCCATCCATCGCTTATGGGTATGTGTTTTCGTAAATAGTCATGTACTTTACCATGTTTGTATGAAATAGAAATCTCATATCGTTCTTGTTTGTAACAACAGTCGATGGGGAGGCACACGTGCCTACAGACAGTCACCTCGCCAGGTACTGATCTTCTACCGAGATCAGCTCGACAGACAGAGCCCGACGGAACTGCGATGGACACCATACACTCCGGAGCGGCTTCAGAGTCTCAGTCCGTTCTGCCTTCAGGGGAGTCATATATGGACGGCTGAGGTTCCCCTTATTTGTTTCGCTATGGTCGAGTGGCACTACCCGAGTCGCGTGACTCGCCAGTTCGGGTGGCAGCCCAGGATACCTGACAGGCCCAGACAGGGTCATACGGAGCTGCACCAGATTTCCCGTAAGAAAGGGAAACTTGATTGGAGAGTCGAGCATGAGGAGTCCATCGCAGTTTGGGATGCACGTGATCAGCATGTTATGCAGGGAGCAGAGGAGTACGAGCGTGGTGCGTTGAGAGAGTACACCGACTGGTATGAGAGGATTACACGTCGCATTATTCAGCCACCTACATTTCAGGCGCCCACATACCAGCCTTCGGCACCGGATCGCGTGGTTAGTGATATAAAATTGTGATATATTGTACATCATAACTTTTAAAATATTTATAGTAACTAATGTAATGTATTACACTTGCAGGTTCGATCGTTATTGCGTAGCTGTAAGGTAGCGACAGAGGTTTTCGTAAGCGATGCCAGCTGGCATGTGAAGAGGCTAGTGCACGACCTGTTCCACACATGCCACAGCGAGTTACAGGCCGTGAACGAAGATGCTCGACTGAGGGTTGATCCGGCTACTATTGTACTCCCGGCGGGTACGTTTTACACTTACATACATTTCATTGTACTAACAATGCGTTACGCATTTCTAACATTGTTGCTTTAAATGTCTCAGACTTGCCACCCTCACCTCTTCGTGCTGAATCTTCAGACAGTGAGTTCGATGACGATGGAGATGATGGAGATCAGGGTGTGGGTCCATCACAGGTCACGCAGATCACACAGGAACAAGAACTTATTCAGTAAGATCGAAGACAATCAAAGCGCGTTAGGGTAACAAAAGGCCCGTTGACTCCTCATACTTAGTTGTTGCAGTCATCGAACTGTCTATCATTTTTATGTAAACATGTTCTTTTTATTTTATGAATTACTGAATCGAATTTAACTTTCAATTTTTTACAAATTTGGTCTTCGTCACTTCTAGAGTAGTGACTCGAGAGTTCTTACAACTAAATTGAATTTTATTAATTTTCGAATTCCTTCACCAGTACCTAATTATTTATAGATCCAAACAACGTAAGTTAACGTAGCTATACAAATGAGGGCTCATGGAACTCAATATTTCTCATCTAACGAGATTTTCCATGCCAGCTGTTGTTTGAAACAGCGGCTGGAAATGCCCAAAATGTTCAGAGAGCAAGCCCACTCCAACCACTGTTTGAAACAGCGGTTGGACTAAGACTAGCCGTTGTTTCAAACAGCGGCTGAAGCCGACGATAAGCCGCTGTTTGAAACAGCAGCTCGCCTCAACCCAACCGCCGTTTCAAACAGCAGCTCCCTAAAAGAAGGCCATTTCCGAAAACTTTTCTCATGCAGGGCCATTTTCGAAAAAATTTGTTGAATGGAGGCCAAACGAAAAAAAAACTCTATCAGGTGAAGGTCCGGTGCAGGTGTTCCACTTGCACCTATGTTAGGTCGGATCTACTGGCGGATAGAGAGAAGACAAAAGTGATCAGAGCCGTGAAAACTCCAGTTGTGTTGTAGGGGATTTGGAAAACGAATGAGTTTCGATCAGAGGCGGTGGAAGGGATTGAGTTTCTGGGTGGAGTAGTTCACATTTTAGTTGTATTGTAGGAGACTTGGAAATGAACGAGTTTTGATACCAGGCGATGGAAGGGACTGAGTTTCCGGGATGGAGGTAGTTGCTGTGTTCGTGTTCATTTTCAGTACATGGCGGCCATTTATCTGGCGAGATTACCGTGACAGTGTCGGAAGAGCCACAATTGATGATAATGTGATCGGTTGGATGGTATGCTGGAGATTTATAGTTCACTGATGTGGAGACGGCGTTAGTATATTATTTCATTTATGAGGTGTTGCCGTAAAGATGGATAGAGAATGAAGGAGATGAAAAGTAAGGTCCATGCCTTTTTTTTTAATTTTAAATGTTTGGTGGAAGTATGCGTTAACAGTGTTTAAATTGAATTTACAGAGATAACACAATGCATCTTATTTGATAACATTTGTAATTCGGACCGCAATTAAGTAATGAGTGGTAATTGAAAGTCTATTTTAAATTTTTTTTCCCCCAAACATCTAATAATTGAAAATTTCATATTCTAAGCTAACAAAGTTGCTCCTTCAATTTCAGATGTAAACATCAAAAACAATTACTAAATGGATCAATCCAGTGATACATTTTAAGAGTGTAGATAAAAATCGATAAATTGATGAGCCAAATCAAACTGAATCGAGTTAGTGATTCACTACCGTTTCAATTTTTGAAAAACTAAAGATTAATGATTAGTTTAGTTTTTTATTCTTTTCAAACCAACCCAAACAAAACCTAAATATTCCACTATATTTTAAATCATATATAAATGTAACTGAATATATAATATAAATTAGTATCGCTATATTATTATTTATATAAAAAGTCTCTAATTTAGTAAATAAATTAGTACCGAATCGAACCCAATGATTTGATTCAGTTTGGTTTTTCGAACTTAGCGATTTGGTTCGGTTTCAAATTTTCAAACCAACTACAAAACAAACAGTTTGATTTGAATTTTTATTAAAAACCGAACCGAACTATTACACCGTGATAAAAAACCACATAATATATTTGATAAAAAAACACATACTTAACTTTTATTAGACAGACCGACATGCAGCTATAAAATGACCAGGATGGACACTTGATGGATTATAGCACAAGCAGACAGACATTGTTGGAACAATCGAGAAGAGATGAATAAGAAAAAGAACACAGGCAGCAAATATTAGAAAGAAGAGAGGCAAATCTTCATTTCATTAAAGGTACTGACATTTCTAAAAAGCTCCGAATGTAGGAAAAGAAGCACGCATCGCAAAGAGACCATAACATTCAAACATGGATCCGCAAACCAGACAGATCCCCCTGCTTATTGAAACCACAACTTACGAGAAACTGAAACGAAATTAAGCACCGTAGAAGACTCACGGTATTCTTTCAAGAACCAACCGTGGCTATCTCAACACTGAAACACATTTGCTGAAGCAGTGAACTGAGGAGCTTGATATGGTAGCTGCCAGGGTTCCACAAGTGATTCGGGAATATCCATAGCCAATCCATTCACCTGCTCAGCCATGTAAATAAAATCATTTAAGGATCGCAGCCTGTTAGTCAGTGCCATGGCTTCAGCTCGCAAGATATCCTTCTCTGCAGCAACATAATCGTATGACCGTTCAGTGGTTGCGATCCTCTGCATCATTTGCTCATTCTCAGATTTCAATTGCGACACTTGCCCAATCAGATCATCCATCTGCTTCAGTTTCTTTAGTCTCGACCGCCTGGCAGATTCCCTGTTGGACAACATCCTCTTCCTCTTCCTTTCATCAGGCACCCCAGATTGAGGAGACCCATCAGAACCCGAGCTCACCGCCTGACTCCTCGTACCCATCAAAAAGATTCAATCTCGTCCTCAACCAACAATATCCAACGAGCTACTTTCACTTTTTTCAAATTTGATAATGTACAACTGAGTAGTGAATCCAATTGCAACGATATTGAGAGTGTTCAATTCATGAGAAATTGTAGAACCAGTAGAGGAATACAACTGAGAATGAATGGAGAACACGGATCCTACGCATAAGAATCGTGTAGCTCATAGAGGCCTGATTAGGGTTTTGAACTGCATATAATCTGATACCATCGAATCACCTATCCTCCCAAAGATGTCAACTTTACCGGGTTCAGATCAAAATCAAACACAGCACATCACAGTCAGCAACCCCAGATTGCAGCAGAGCCGTAATTTATCAACTTTACCTTGCTCCTACACAACAAACAATTCAACACCGATTAACTCAATGCCCAGATCGCACATACAAAACCCGACAACCGAAAATCCAACCTGTCGATCACTCAACATTACTCATGCCCTAGTGACGAAATGAAAACGAGAAATTGCAAGAAAGACAACAAAACAAAAAATTGGACTAAAAAAACTGAAAAGAAGGAAATGATAAATTCTTGCCTGGTGAACTCGACAAACTTGAAGCAGACCGAATCGAGCGAAATAGAACAAGTGAGGCAGATGATGGTATGTATGTATAGCAAAAGGATTGAGAATCTTTGCGATATTTTTATATATTTTAATTGTAAAAAGTAATTGAAGAAATTGCGAAGATGGGTGAACTTGGACAGCAGCTAGCCTGAGGCGTGACGTGATCCACTACGGCAATCCCTCCTCATTCGACACGTTAAACGCATCGTTTCATGTGCACGGCCTGAAGCCCTAAAGAATTTAGAGAAAATGGCAAAAAGGAATGTTGTATTACTGCATTTTGAAATTTGAGAGGCATTATTATCTGATTAAGCAATTTTAAGAAAAATTTTAAATTTGGATGGTTGTGTAATTAATAAATTTTGATTTGATCCAAAAAATTTTAAATGACTATTGATTATACATTATACAAAACTTACTACAGATTAACCAGATAATAAAAGTTTCTAAATTTATGCAATGATTTGTAATGTTAAATTGGTAAACTAAATAACAAAATATACTAATTTCATATAATTTTTAATTAATAAATAATCTTACACAATAATATTTTAGTCAAAATGTTTGTTAATGCTTAAAAGATTTCATAAAGAAGGTGTACCTCTACATATGAGATTATATCAAAATTATTATATATTGTCTTATGATAGGATATGTTCCAATAAAAAATTTTGGGTATGTTCCCAAAATTGAGAATTAAAAAGCATTAAAATTTTTTTAGCCAAAATGCTTTTTAATGCTTAAATAATTTCATGTATTTTTTATAAATAATTTGTAGGTATGTTTCAAAAAAATTTATTATAATTTTGATATAATCTCACATGCACACTACAACTGCTAAATAATTTTTGGGTATGTTTCAAATTTTTTTATTATAATTTTGATATAATCTCATATGTACCCCTACAACTGCTTCATTAAAAATTTTAAGCATTAAAAAACATTTTGGTTAAAACATTATTGTGTAAGATAATTTATTAATAAAATATTACATGAAGTTAGTATATTTTACGGATAAAACCCAAAAGGGGCTCTGAACTATCATCACTTGCCTAATTGCGGTCTGAACTACCATGATTTCTAATAAAGGTGAGATGAAAAAAATTTTGATTGATTTCTAAAATAAAATTTATCATTACATTCCTAAATTAATATTATTATAAGAATTATATTTGAGTGTAAAAATTACATCGTTTGGTTATCAAAATAAATAATATTATTTGCGCATATAAAAAAAATAATGTATTTTCATACTCAATCATCCATAATTCTCAAAAAATTTAATAAGATCAATTATATTTAAGAAATCAAACAAACAGATCTTAAGCATCATCCAAAATCAGTCTAATTTTTTTTTTCACCGCACCCTTTTTGGAAATCGTGGTAGTTCTGACCGCAATAGGGTAAGCCGTGGTAGTTCTGACCGCAATAGGGTAAGCCGTGGTAGTTCAGGGCCCCTTTTGAATTTTTTTCTATATTTTATTATTTAGTTTACCAATTTAATATTACAAATTATTGCATAAATTTAAAAACTCTTATTATTTGATTAATCCAGGGTAAGTTTTGTACAATGTATAATTAATAGTCATTTAAAAGTTTACGGGTCAAATAAAAAATTATTTAATTACACAACAGTCCAAAATTAGAATTTTTCTTGAAATTACAAAATCAGATAGTAATGTCTGTTAAATTTAAAAATGCAGTAGTACGACACTCCTTTTTGCAATGTTCTCAAGATTTTATTCTATATCCTACCTAAATTTGTAGCCTTCGTCAGAGTAAAATTCTGTTACCAACCACTTGGTCTAGCCTAGGATTTGTAGCGCGCTCCTGCATTTTTAAGTGATTTTCTAAATCTGAAATTTTGAAGTGAAGCAATAATGGCCGAAGATGAAGAAGGAGAAACGGCTAAGGGGCGGCAACGAGGGACCCACTTTTAGGGAGGGATACCTTTCCACAAGTCGAAGGGACAGTATATTTTTAAGAACTCATTGCTGGTTGATTCGATTGTGCAGAAATTTGGTATTAAAACTATGAATATTATTCTTGAAATTGGTCCCGCAACTTGACGAAGAAGTTACTGGAAGCTGAGAAGATGGTGATTGCTGTTGAAATCGATTCTGTGTTAGCATATATTAATAATTTTCAATACTCAATGAAATGTTAGAGGAAGAAATAATACTGATTTATTTTCTGACGGTATAAAACGTTACGAAAATACATTGTAATTACTAGAGAGACAAACTCTCGAAAGAAAAAGAATAGAAAAGAAGAAGAGACGCCGATGGATGATGTTTCTCTTTACATTCGTGATGAGCAGCGACACAAAGCAACAAAAGTTGTTGTATCACATTAATTGTTTCGTGTTGCAGGAGTCTTTCATATTGCAGGGGGGAAACATGTGACAAGAGGGAAACAACGCTGAAAATTCAACGCGTGGGCGCCACCTTTTGCCTTCTTTTGTCTGTATCATCTTTAACACTCCTTGATAAAAAACTTGCAACTCCAAGAATTTATCGAAACATTTCAAATTTATCAATCGAGAGTCTTTTTGTAAAGATATCTGCAACTCGCTCCTCAATTCTAGAGAACTCTAACTCATTGTCGCCATCTTTGACCAACTTTCGAATATAGTGATACCAGATTCCAATATACTTGCTCTCGCCATGGAATACTGGGTTCTTAGCTAATGCAATAGCCGACTTATTATCACACATTATCAATGTGAGCCCTTTCTATTTTTGTTTCAGATCTTCCAATATTTGTCAAAGCTAAATTGCTTGACAAGCTGCGGTAGTTACAACAATGTACTCAGCTTCAGCTATAGAAAGAGCAACAACATGTTGCTTCTTCAAAAACCATAAAATCACTCCATCTCTTAGGTAGAAGATATAACCTGATATACTTTTTCGAGTTTCCACATCACCAACCCAATCACTGCCTGAATAGCCTACTAAACATAAGTCATTTGTGTGGGAATATAAAATTTCATAATCTCGTATTCCACTTATATACTGGAGTATCCACTTTGTTGCTAGCAAGTGTGACTGCTGAGGTTCCTCCATGTACCGGCTGCTGAGTCCCACCTATACTCTTGTAGTAGGTGGGGTTTACCAGCTCGCCTATTTCATCTTTCTTCATCTCAAGTCTTTCAACAATTGGTGTATGCACTACCTTCATCGTCTTAAATTTGAACTTCTTTAAAATATCTCAAGCGTACTTCTTTTGAGAAATGAAAACTCCATGATCAGTTTGTTCATCTTGATGCCTAAAAAATAGGACATCTATCCCATGTTAGTAATCTCAAATTGATGAGTCATTGCCTCCTTGAACTCAATGAGCATCACATTAAACTCCCGATGAATATAAGATCATCCACATACAAGCATACTATCAACATTTCACCAACTGCACCTGTCTTGATGTACAGTATGTTCTCATAAAGGCACATATAAAAATCATTATCCAGCATATACGTATCAATCCTTGCGTACCATGCTCGCAGAGCTTGCTTTACTTTGTATAATGCTTTCTTTAGTCAGTAAACATCGCTCTCTTTCCCTTTCTGAACGTACCTTGGTGGTTGTTCAACATACACTTCTTCTTCCGGAACTCCATTCAGGAAGGGTGACTTTACGTCCATCTAGAGTAGTTTCACTTATTCTGGGCTGCAAGTGTTAATCTTTTCTAAACAAAAGATAGCCTAAATCCATCAAACAATCCAATTTAGAGAAACATTCGTACATTACCAGGAATATATAAAAAGGAAACGAATGACTTCACTGCATATGCAAACAAATGAAGAAATAAAAAAATGAATTTCTACCAAAATTGTTGGATTTAGTTCACTTAGTGAAAAATTCCACATCGGATAGTGGAGAGAAAATGGAAGATTTATATTACATTGTTGAACCACAACTTACAAGCCTAGGCTTTTGAGTCACAATGTGGATACGATCCAATATGAATCGATCTAAAAATTTAATCTGGAATCAGAGCCGATGGTTCAATCTTGGACTAGTATGCAAGATGTGGGACCATATTGAAGTGTAAGGACACAAAGGGCACATGTTGAGCCACCTCAAGTATGAAGGAAATCATATAACACAATGAGCTGATCGCTGGTTAGTTCGAAGAGATTAGACCAACGGCAAAAGACGTAGGTTGAACCCTAGGATAGGGAGAGACACAGTGGGCGCACCTATAAAGTATTAATCAAGGGGAAGTATGTACCATTTTCTCAAGCGAGGGGGAGATTGTTGAATCTAGTTCACTTAGTGAAATATCCCATATCAGATAGTGAAGAGAAGATGAAAAGTTTATATTAGATTGTTGAACCAAAAGTAACAAGTCTTGATGTTAGGCGCAGGACCGATATTAATCTTGTGCCTAACATCTGGCATCAGAGCTTATTTTTACGCCCAAGTATCCTTGATTCAGTATAATGTCGCTTGTTATTCATGGAGAAGCCTTGCGAAAAGCGGCAGTGGGTACATGAATGACCCAGCAAGCCATGATGGAAGATCAAGGTGTCTATGAGGTAATTGAGCCAGCGGATGGTGAGAATGACGACATAAAGAAGGACAAGAAGATGAGGTCACATCTTTTCCAGGCTCTCCATGAGGATCTCCTCGTGCAAGTGACTAATAAGAAGACAACAAAGGAGGTTTGGGATTGTCTTAATATGAGGTTCATCGGTGCAGATCACGTCAAGGAGGCACGATTGCAGACGTTGAAGTTTATTCTTCAACTGCCTACGCATGGAAGAGGGGGAGACCTTCAACTAGTACGCCAACAAGCTCACCAACATATCTGTCTGGTACTCCAACTTAGTGAAACTCTAGATTATATTGCTTTTGTGAAGAAATTATGTGATATTGTACCAGATTACTTTGTGAACATGATCGCCAGCATCGAGAAATTTACGACCTCAAGACTCTACCATTTCAAAAAATGATAGGCCTGTTGAAGGCCTACAAGGAGCACACAAGGCAATTCTGGTGGTATCAATGGCAATGGTCAGCTCCTACTCACTCGGACTGAGCTGGAGGCGCAACAGAAAAAAGAAGGTACAAATCCTTGGGTAGAGGTCACTAGTGAATTACGATGGAGGCCATGGTCGCCGTGGTCGAGAAAGAAGGTGAGGTCAAGGTGAGTGTGGCAATACACCGACCAAAAATGGCTCAAGAGATGGAGACCACGATAAGATCGAGTCACATCCGGTGTTAGAATTATAATAAGATGGGACTCTGAATGAATAAGTGCAAGGCGCCAAAGAAGGTAGATGAGGCACATCTCACGCAGATTGTTGGTCCCAAGCCAACTTCAATGCTCGCTGTGTCAGAGGAAGTAGCATCGAAATGATAGAAACAATAGGACACCGTCTACCTCAATAAAAAAGGCTGTGGCCGGAATTGTACTTTGTGGAGAGTGACGTCGCAAAATTAATGAAGATGTGGTACCTCGATAATGGAGCCAGCAACCACATGAGCGGTGACAAGATGAAGTTTTATGGACTTGATGAACACATCACCATGATGTCAAATTTGGTGATAGACCCACAATGCAAATCACGGGGAAGGGCTCGATTATCTTTGTTTGTAAGAATGAAGATCAATGGCTGCTTGAGGAAGTGTACTACATCTCGAGACTCTACAGCAACATTGTGAGCCTAGGCCAACTCACAGAGGCCGGATATAAGGTGACCATGGACGATGACGAGATGGAGGTGTTCCATAAAGATTCTCTTCGTCTAATCATGAAGGTAAAACATGCCCCAAATCGACTCTACCGCATTTGGCTGGAGTTGGTGAGCCTGATTTATCTACTGGCGAATCTTAAGGATCCAGCATGTTTATGCACATACACCTAGGCCACATTAATTTCAAAGCGATGAACCTACTCGTTGACAAGGAGATGGCGGTGGGAGTGTAGGCAATCAGACATCCAAACCAAATGTCTCACGGGTGTTTATTGTAAAGTAGGCGAGGATGTTGTTCCCACTCATGGTGCAATACCGAGCTCAGAAGCCCCTTGAGCTACTTGACATTGATGGCACGATCTTGCCATCGACAATGGCATATAACAAGTACTTCTGTTGATTGTTGATGATTTCTCTCGGTGGATGTGGGTATACATCATTAAATCAAAGGATCGGGCCTTTTCCGAATTTGTGAAGTTCAAGGCCGACGCAGAGAATGCTTGTGAGCACCGAGTGGAGACTGTTCGACTTACTGCGGCGATGAGTTTTTGTCTGCTGATTTTTCTAAGATGTGTGAACAGTGAGGAATCAAGCGGTACTACACTGCTCCATACACGCCGCAACAGAATGGTGTGGTAGAGCAAAGAAACAAGATTGTGATGGAGATGGAGAGACTCTTCTCAAAAGTATGAACGTACCAGTTCTGCGGAGAGACAGTACAACATGCAGTGCACATGTTAAACCGTCTATCGACAAAGTCAATGGGGGAGCGCATTCCATTTGAGGCTTTGAATGGGAGAATGCCGCACATGGGACATCTTCGCGTATTTGGGTGCACAACGCCGACAATTCAATCTGGGACCAGTACGTGAGATGTGAGACCGTATTGAAGTCCAAGGACACAAAGGGCACGAGTTGGGCCACCTCAAGTATGAAGGAAACCGCATAATGCGGTGAGCTGATTGCTGGTTAGGTCAGAGAGACTAAACCAGCGATGGAGGACGTAGGTTGAACCCCGGGATAGGGGAGACGTAGCGGGCGCACCTACAAAGTACTAAATGAGGGGGAGCCATTGTCAGTTCCCGAAATGAGGGGAAGAGTGTCGGATCTAGTTCACTTAGTGAAATATCCCACATCGGATAGTGAAGAGAATATGAAAATTTTAGATTAAATTGTTGAATAACGATTTACAAATCTAAATTTTTGAGTCACAGTAGAAATACAATTCAATTTGAACTAACTGAAAATTCATGACTGACACTATAATTAGCTAGATATCACTAAGTAGGGTATAAGTGCATTGCTACTACCCAGCATAAGCTCTGGCGGCTACCTCAATTTCCTGAATTATTTCATTTAAATGTCAAACAGGTAAAAAAAAACTAGTGTAAAAAAAAATGAAGAGGGAAGAAGAGTCAAAGTTTGATCACACCTCATGGCCATGACCAAATCCACGTCATTTTCAAGATCGACACGCATAGCGAAGGCTGCGCCAAGAAATTGAAGAATTCGTCAAGCGTTTTCCAGGTCTAGATATATAAAGAAAAAGAGCCCAATTGGGTTTTCACCCCTCTAGGGTTTTTGTTCGTCAGATGGATTGCTCGAATTTTCTGGAGATTTATTTCCTGTGGTTTCTTTCTGATGGGTCGGTCCGTTTCCTATACAAACTTGATGGGTCCGTTTCTGATTGTTCATCGCGCAGCTCAGCTATTTGTTTGTTTAGTTACGTGGTTGTACGTATTTTGGAGTAATTTGACTCTGAGATGATTCGGACTGAGAATGATTCGTTTTGATCCAAGATCATTCAGTCGGTAGTAGCTTTGTTTTGTCTTCTCGTCTGACTGAATATTGTAATGATTTGATTAACAAGAATTTGAGAGCTTGCATTTCTAATGGTGATTTTAATAATACTTTTACAGGCGTGCAAGACGTGTGTATCGATGGAGCCAAGGATCTAGAAGGGCACGATGGATGTGAAAGCATTGCAGCCATATTTGAAGGACAAGCTCCGCCGCGATGTGGAGGTGGTTCCGGCTAAGAAGGAAGATAAGAAAGAGGAGAACAAGGAAGAAAAGAAAGGGGAGGAGAAGAAATCAGAAGAGAAAAAAAGGAGATGAGATCGGGAAGAGAGCTTTATGGCCATGCCGCTGCTCTTCTGTCACCAGTGCCGTTTCAACGCCAGAATCTGGGATATGCAGTGGAGCATTACCAGGCACGCGCCACAGATGTTCAGCGATGAGAATCCTAATGCATGCTCCATCATGTGAGTTTCCCGCCGGCTGGCAACTACTGAATGGAGGATTCTAGAAGCTGTGACTAGAATAGATACATAAGTACAAGGAATCAGCTCGATCAGAATCTGGTCTAGGTAGTGTGCAATTGGTTCGACAAGAAACAATTGGTTAGTTTTTTTACTGAGCGGAACAGCTTTGCTGTCGGATATGTATGCATCAATTCCTTGCACATAATGGTACAAGTCATATTGAATATATTATACATCAAGAAAAAACAAATTATCTTGCAAATAAATCCAATTTATGTTCCTGAAATTTCCATGAGAAGTGATGCCGTACGTGTAGTTTCTGAATTCAATGTGACAGAAACAGCTAAAGAAGTCATATAATTGTGGTTCAATAACAAATCAAAGTTTGGTTTATCAAAAAAATGTTAATATAGTTAGTTCTACATTAATTAATTTGCAATAAGTGAGAAAATCTCCTATCATGTTAGTACAACGTATGAGCTATTGAGCGATGTGGAATTATATCCTTATATGCAACATACACCAATAGACAAAGATGTGGACACCTCTAGCATACTTAAAATTGACCTCACCTTTTTTTTTTTTGGTGGCCCGCTCACCCCAGCATATCTAAATGCAAAGCGGTATCACGAGAGCTTAAACCTAGGACCTTGGACGATTGTCAGATAATACTCAAAGCCGTTAAACCAACACCCTTTGGTCAGTCTAGTTTTATAACTATGATATTTGTAGTGCTTTTTTTTTGCAAGAAGGTGCTTTGCTTGTATAGATGAAAAGAGTCTATGTACAAAAAAGAATAACAAGAGCTGAGGACAGCTAAAAAACATTAGAAAAGAAAAACTATTCTAGGCTCCAAGTACATGGTCCATCTGATTAACCATAGCCCATTGAATATTAGCTGGAAAAGGAGGGATCCACTTAATCAGGGACAGCTTGATATGGCAATTTATAGTGCATTTTATAATTAAAAAAAACTACAAATTTGACCCTTTCATATTATATTTTCCATACTTGCAATGTTTATAATTTATATATAATTATTAATTCAAATATAATTTTCTGAATCTAAAAAATAATTATAAATAATAAACATATATACATCCTTTAACATTTGAATTTTGTTTTTGACCCACTAACAAATTATTGCCACTAATTTTTATGAATCCCATTTGATAGTGTCTGAAATTTTACGAGTATTGGGAGTGGTTAACCCTTCCATTTCAGCAGCAGACACACTCTAACCAGTTGAATATACAACTGTAATTTGGAAGGAAGGGTACGGTTATTACTGTCAATTAAATGAATGTATGATAAGGATTTGTCTCTTATGTGTTAGGTCCATGAGCTAGTGTCAATGTGGCCTACTCCTGCCCAATCACTCTTGGGTTTTCTGGGAATAAGTGATCTCGTTTGCAACATCGTTTTGATTTTGATGAAAAAGCGCTGTCGTTTTCTCGTTCTATCACTCGTTTTCTGCAAATATAGAAGCGCAAATCATATAAGATTATAGCAGTTCAATTGATGAATAATTATAGCAGTTCAATTGATGAATATAACAACACAAATGATGAATATAGAAGCACAAATCATCTGATGAATATAGCAAGTCAACGGATGAATAGAGCAGCACAACTGATGAATATAGAAGCACAAATTATCTGATAAATATAACAGGTCAACTGATGAATATAGCAGCACAACTAATGAATATATACGCACAATTGATGAATATAGAAGCACAAATCATCTGATGAATATAGCAGGCCAATTGATAAATATATACGCACAATTGATGAATATAGAAGCATAACTGACGAATATAGCAGGCCAATTGATGAATATAGCAGCATAACTGATGAATATGTAAGCACAACTGATGAATATAGAAGCATAAATCATCTTATGAATATAGCATGTCAATTGATGAATATAACAACACAATTGATAAATATGTAAGCACAACTGATGAATATAGAAGCACAAATCATCTTATGAATATAGCAGGTCAATTGATGAATATGGAAGCACAACTGATGAATATAAAAGCACAAATCATCTTATGAATATAGCAGGTCAATTGATGAATATAGCAGCACAACTAATGATTATAGAAGCATAAATGATAAATATAGAAGCACAAATCATCTGATGAATATAACTGGTCAACTGATGAAAATAGCAGCACACTGATACATATATAAGCACAACTCATGAATATAGAAGCATAATTGATGAATATATAAAAATGAAAGTGTTTTTGGCCGAACGTAACTTATGAAGTGTGTTTAATATGGACACGTAAAACGACATCGTTTTTCTTCAAGAACAAAACGACGTCGTCAACGAGAGCACCTACTCTCAGAGTACTCGAAAATTTGCATCCATTGCCTCAAGTTAATATAGATAATCCACTTGCAATTGCTGTTTGTTCATTCTACCTTCTTCAATACAAGCACGCTTTCTTCAACAAAAAAAATCCACTTGCAATTGCAATTTGAATGGAATATTTATTGGTTCAGTATTTTGGGGTGTTGTCTAACAATTTTCATGGTCACGAGTTTGAGCTTTGGTGGTACCGTATTTTAGCTTTGATATGCTTGATGTGCGCGTAAGCTGGCTTACAGTGAATAAAGACTCCACTATCAAAATAGAGGGGATGTGCAACTTCTGACCATCAATAACTAAATAAATAAATATGATGTATTATGTGTCAGCATAAGATAAAATAAGGAAAGTGTGGCAAGGCATGACACGTAGGATTATAACTATTAGCTTCTAAATTTATGTATAATTGTAAAGTTATTAGCTTCCAAAGTTGGATTATTAAATCTACATTTAAGGAGTTAGCGTAGGTCCATCCCTGACAATTTCAAGCCCTGGGAGAAAGCAAATAATAAGGCTCCCGTACATAATATTCTGAAACGCCGTTGTTGAACCATATGTATACATAATATTATTAAAGATTATTTACAAAATAAATAATTAACAATATTTTTCAAAAAAAGAGGGACAATCCCCTCAAAATTTTATTAATTAAGAGTCAAAAAGCCTAATTCGTGACAGTTACACTGAACTGCTCATACGACATATGCTCAAGATACAAAATTTCATTGACAACATCAACTTCTTTGCTTCTCTTTAAAGAAAATGTTCCTCTTTATCTATGACCTACAAACTCAAAAAATTCAAATAACTCACCTAAAATTACTTATTTGATTATTTTTGAAGCAAAATCAGTAATTAGAATGTCATAATCAAATACTTTCTTACATATCATTATTATGATAAAATAGCTAACACATTTAGCCTATCTTATGACATTAACAATCTTAAATATGTTTTTAGTAACTTTAGTATTGGAAAATTTCTTTTCGCCGATGCAACAGTAACAAACAGAAACAAAATCAGTAATTAGAATGTCATAATCAAATACTTTCTAACATATCATTATTATATATATGCAACCATAACATTCAGATAACAATCAGCAGCTTTGCCAAACTCAAGTCAAGAGATGATACATACTCATGTGGTGAAGTTTCTTGTAACACTTTTAGTTCTAAAAATAAATCATCTAAATCCACATTAGTTGCATTATTATAAGAAAAGGTGGTATAAAATTTCAAGCAACATTCTCATATTATCGTCATCCAATGACTTTAAATTTTTTGAATCAAACAAAAATCCAAAGATATAATCAAAGGTCTTCAAATCTATTTTTTGACGAAGTAATTGATATATCTACTATCACTAAAAAGTATTTTATCCGAAAAGACTCATTGGGTGATGAACTTCATCTTCATTATCATTCTCTTCAAAATGGTTTTTTCTAAATTTGGAATGCTTTGATTGAAATTTTGCTTCCACATCCATGTCAGACGCAATTTTTTTGCGTTATTCAAACGAAATTCAAATTCTTCTACTCTAAAATTATCAAAAAATAACATCACGTCTTTCAATTATTTAGTAGGATTTCCAATACACATAGACAAAGATTATAATTTTTGACTCACCAAGTTAATAATAAATAAAATTTCATACCATATGACGATACCTAGAGAAAATTCAAAATTTTAAAGTGTGTTCGCTAAATTTTCAGATTCACTCTTTGATTTAGTGTCATCACAAATATCATATAACTCATACAAAGCAATTTTAATTAGGAATTTTGAAATTGTATAGGTTTAACACTTTTGATGTGACTTTCCCAATGAGTATTTGATAAAGATCTCACTATTAAACCGGAGACATTATAAACTAAGACCTTCCATCTTCTAGTAAAATTAGAGAATAAAATAAATATGCATTGCACAATTCCAAAAAATGTGACAGTTTTGATACGAGACTGCTCCATATCAAAAAGGGTAAAATTTAAACTATGACACGCACATGGCATATATAAAATCCTAGGATTAATTTAAAAATAATCATTTTTGAACTCATTGATGACTTCCCTTCACAATAGAACCATTATCATATCATTGACCTCCAACATCATTTATGTTAAGGTCAAGCAATTTGAGTGTTCTAAGTAGTTTAATAGACAATCATAGTCCAGAAGTATCAACTATGTTCAGAAATGTTAAAAATTATTTTAATTTTACTTTAAAATTGTATATGTTTACAAATCTCACCAATAAAGTCATTTGTTCTTGGTGGCTCACATCTAAGATGCAATCAATAATTATTGAAAATATTTCTACTGCTTCATAATTTTTATAATAGAACTCCTAACACAATTAACTAGCATAGAAATGAGCTCATTAAGAATTTTATGACCAAGATAATGATAATAAATTTAACTATTTTGAATACGTCTAAAATGATCCCACATTATCACTTCAAATTCAACAATCATTTTAATCAATCGCAGAAACTACCATTATTGTTTTGATAAAAATTCTCATTAGAACCTTAAAAAGCCATATTACTTTTAGCAAGACACTTAACAACTAAAATTATTTTTAAAACTTGTCTCCAACGCTTTTTTTCAATATTAATTTCTTTTTGATATTCTTTATCAATGATTTGATTATTATCTAACCTGTGTTTTAATTCATACTAAGTGTTCATATTAGTATGTGCTCTTCACTAACCGCACGTTTGATACACCGCATTATTTATATGCGTATTATTAATACCCGTATAAATAATACCACCTATTGAGGAGGTACTATTAAATGGATTTCCAAAGATAAAATTTCTCCCCCTGCATTATTAATATGTATTCCTATTCTGAACCAAACACATGATATTAATAATACCATCTCGTTTCTAATACATGCTATCAAACGGGGTCTAAGCTCATGGTCTTTAAAAGTTTTACTAAAATGTTTCTAATCATTTTTTCATCATTTGCTAATAAATTATTTTTTTAACGGATTTAATAGATTACTACAAAAAAACAATATACTTTGTACACTTTCTATCCATAATATCACCATTATTATTCATCTTTTTAGAATAATGTACATAAGAAAAATGTCTTGAAAGTTTAACTAAAGGATATCCAAGATTTTATTCACGCCTAGGCCCTTTTTCAACTAATATTTTTATATTTTCGTTGTTAAGATAATCTAATTTTTAGAATCCTATATGTCTATAAAAGACTCATCAACAAGAAAATTTAGTTCCTTTGCAACATGTGAATCAATAATCGATAAAGATATAGTAATGTCTTCTATATAGTTTAAATTTTTTCTTTTTTCACAACCAAATAAATATTTTTTCAAAAACATGCTAGGCAAAGTTGGAACAAGCACACTTGATGTGGTGCTATTGAAAACAATTAGCAACAAAAAAACCTCAAGATTCAATAAGAAAAGACCTGTGATAAAAAAGTTTAATAGTGAACACCATTAACTTTTTTTGAAAAAGATTGTCCATAAATTGATAGTTTAAAAGGACTATGAAATTTACTAAGGGATAAAATAAAAAAATTAAACTTCAGCAGCTAAAAAAATACTAGAAAGTAAGATACAAAATTGACTTAAATGATTGTTCATGATTACTCAATTGTTGTTTATGGCACTCCATGAATAATAATAGATTGCTATTTTTCTTGATGTCACTCAAAAAAAAAAGAAAAAAATATCACTGTTGTTTTTTTGTGTTGTTTCATTCCTTTGAGTTTGATGTACTCTATTTATAGTTTAAAAACCGGTAAAGAGATGTTGAATATATAATAATAAAAATATTTTTATTAAGAATATTTAATATTTAAAATTTGGATATGAGAAAGTAAAATTGGCGTTAGTAAAGAATTTTGGGATATGTACAGATATGGTCAAAAGTTCTTGAAAATTTGAAAAAAAATATATTCTAGGATACTTAATTAATTAAAGAAGATTAAGCATTTTTAAGGAAAGAATTAAGATTTTGTTAATCCTTGTTTTTGAATGAAAGTAAGTCTTAGTTTGTTTCTGAAATTATATTAGTAAATATAACTTTAAAATTAAGTATCTATATGTTTTATTTGTATATTTTACACAAGAAAATAAGTTAGTTGAGATGACAGGGGTGTCTCATTTCAAAGTAGAGGGCCAGGGTTTGATTCGGCATACCAATTTATTTATGTACAATTATAGGTTATATTGGAGTATTATTATTTTTCTTTTTTTTTATGATTTTAGGATTGACTCGGAAGATGTGTGTATTTGATTCTCACGTACTCCGTTATAATATGATAATACTCTAGTTGTATTATTATGAAACTAAATATTCTAGGCATAGTATGTTCATGTGCCTATCTGATAAAGTAAATTGAGTTCTTTGAGAGTTTTTGAATTCGCCTGGAAGATGTGAGTATTTACATCTCATATACTCTGTTATAATATGATAATACTTTAGTTGTATTATTACAAAAGTAAATATTCTAAACATAATATGTGCATATCTCTCTGATAAAGTAAATTGATCTGTTAAGCATTCATGCATGCATACACGCTGCATCATATCTGGAACGTCTTGCTATTAAAAAAGATAGCGCATTTTGATATATGATTGATTCGATGATTCGGATCGGTATTGACAAATGCATGCTTAATTAGGGCTTTACGTCACAGTTCATGTTTGTGCATCTCACCGTGCATACTTGTATTTGAATTGTATCATTTTGAGATAATATGAAATATATGTATATATGCGAACTATGTATGGTCAAAATTTCACACATACATGGGTAAAACATGAATGGTGAGTCGTATGTGATAATATTGTTAAATGATAAATACTTATCATAGTATTGTAAATGAACCTCTGGCTCACCATTGTACGTGCGGCTTATTTACTCACTGAGTCATTTTGACTCACTTCTTTTTCTCTCTTTTTTCAGAAAAGTAATCAATCAACGATTGAGGTGTCTGAGTAGATACGAGCGAGCTCTTTGGTACGGTGTCAACCAGTAGACAATTATTTTTTCTTTTGGTCTTTTTTATTTATTATCTATTTTTTAGATAGTAAATAGTTGCTCTGTAGTACTTGGGTAGGATTATAATAGTAGAATTTGAATACAAATTTATTTTGAATTTATATTATATTTATGCTAGTATTTATTTAAGTTGAATGTAATAATTAGCTTTGGTGTGTAAGCCAGTTTTAACCAAAGTCAAAAATCGATTACGGTCTATATTAATTTGAGTCATAACATTTGACCATGTTATGAAAATCCGCTCTTCGTGTTCCTTGAAGACCGTGAACACTCCTCTATTCATGTGCGGCATCAACAAAACTACTTCTTAATTAAGGACCATGTCAACCGCAACTTTCGCGCGTGAATCAAGGAGCACGTCCATGTTAAGCATCCAACCTTGAAACACCTTGTCTATAGCAGTCATATCATGGTACTCATCAAGTGATCATAAGTAAGCATTTCTTTCCGACCTAGTATACGATTGGTCAACCATTGGTTGAAAGTTTATATAAATTTAAGGGATTAATGTAATAACATAAGACATATTTGTTGTAAGTATTGTTATCTCTGGGACCTCATCAAATGGATCGTCATGGGATTCACATTGCTCAAGGTCATTCCTACAACCTGGACTCGAGTACGATACTCTCTCCAACAATATTGTAGTCCAT
>NQLW01000045.1:3072618-3137815 GCA_002312845.1 Kalanchoe fedtschenkoi | reverse complement strand
TAAATAAATACCTTAAACGGCGTTTTGAACTTAAAAACGCCGTATAAGCTAAATTCACGAACCGTTTCATGGCCCGCACTATCCACTAATAACTTCATGGCCCCACACTTGGGCTGTGTTTGATTTAGATAAAATTTGTTAAAAAATTAATGCAAAATAAAAAAAATGTGAAAATAAAAAATAAAGTTTGTAAGAAAATTAGATGAAAAATAAGAAGAAAAATTTATTTAAAATAAGATTTGTTTATCATTTTTCCATTATTTTCACCCCTAACCAAATAAATAAAAACAATAAGGATTTCATGGAAAAATTCACTTTCTCCCAAAATTTTCTTTTCACCAATTTTTTTCTAAACCAAAGACACCCTTAGTAAATGTTTGGTAGGATTTATTAAAAGATGTGCTTGATTAATTTTGTTTGAAAAGTTACGTGGTGGGAAATTAAAAATTGGTATTATTAATACGCAACATCTAAAAATAAATAAAAATGTGAAAAAAAGTGTTTTATTAATAATTGTGTAAAAGGTGGGTTAAATAATACCCGCATTACTAATACATGATAAATAATGCATCCTACCAAACGTGCATTTAGTTGATAAAATTATTCCATTTATTAATGATTTTTTGCTAGCTAATATATACTGTATGTTGTAGTTAATTAGTAACTAATCAATAACAACTTTAAAAAAAAATTTACGGGTTTTTGTGGTGATTTGTTGATTTTGGCTGCTAGATTTTGTTAATTAACGAAGGATTATAAAATACAGCATGACTCTTAACGACAATTATATTATTAGGAGATCGGTTTAGCACGTAGCGTTAATTAAGCGGAGGAGGGCATTTTGGTAATTGAGTCTTTGATGGTATAAAAGGCGGAGAAACTCGATGGCGCAGGACGAATGAGAAACGGAAGAATGAGTTGTGATGTGATTTTGATCGTGGAGGACGAAGTGGAATATGCGTGGTCGGGCGGTGGTGGAATTTGCTGCAGAATCTGTCACGAGGCGGAGTACGAGAGTTGCAGGAGGTTGGAGTCGCCCTGCGGATGCTCCGGGACAGTGAAGGTGAGGCTCGAAGCTGAATTTGTCTGTTTGGCGTTTTTATGCTTCTTGTTTGGTCAATTAGAATCTGGAAATGACTCACTGTGATGTTCGGTCTGCAGTTTGCGCATAGGGAGTGTATACAGAGGTGGTGTTACGAGAAGGGAAACACAGTTTGCGAAATCTGTTTGCAGGTCCGGAATTTTTACTTTTGGAGATGATTGATCGATCATTGTTAGGAACTTGGTGGACTTCATTGGTTTTGACTTTTCAGTTTCTTCTTTTAACTTTTCGGGTTAAGCAAATTTGAAGTAGTTGTGAGTTGTAATTATGTTTTGTCTCGCAGAAATATGAACCTGATTACGTAGTGCCGCCGCCTATAAAGTGCCAGCCGGTTGATGAAGCAGTTACCGCCATCAGGTAGCTTGAGGACCACAGAGAATGCTCATTTGCCTCGACACTTGCATTTGCATAGTTGAATTATATTTTGCTCTAACAAATTCCTGCCCAAGTTTTACAATGTGTGGATATTTGTATCCAACCTCACCAAACTTAGTAACACTTTATCCCGGTGGCCCCAAATGTTTGGTAGAGTTAGGCCAGTGATCTACAAACGAGTGCATTTGATCTTTGAAACTTTGTGTGTGCATTTCCAAGAAGCTTTTTGTGTATTGTTAATATGTGAATTCACAAAATGAACAGAGAAAGGCTAGATGGCCCTACAGAAGATCAGGACCTGAACAATCCAGAGTTGGATTTTAGAGATGACCCGGAATGCTCTTCATCTGCAGATAGAAGTGCGTCTTTCTGCAAATCAGCGGCCCTCCTTGTAAGTTCTCATTGTTAAACATTAAATTTTACATATGGCTCTTGTGTTATGCTGAAGCATATCTCGAGTTTTTTTTTCTTTCTTTTGGCCCCTTATGAATTTTATTTTTCATAATTGGCGCAGTCAAGTATCAGTTTCAAACAGCGGTTGGATTGAGCCTAGCCGCTGTTTGAATCACCGGTTCTGTTCGATCACGAACCGCTGTTTCAAACCGCGGCTGGATTTAGGCCAACTACTGTATGAAACAGCGGCTTGAGTGGCGTCCTTCTCTGAACATTTTGGAGCACTCGAGCTGCTGTTTCAAGCAGCGGTTCGTGTTAACCCAACCGCTGCTTGATACAGCGGTTCGATTGGCCTCCCTCTCTGGACATTTTGGAGCACTCAAGCCGTTGTTTTAAACAGCGGTTCATGTGAGAAATTTTGAGTTCGAACAGCCATGACCTTATTGTATAGCTAGGTTGACTTATGTTGTATGGATATGTTAAATTAGGAATTGGTGACGGAGTTCTGAAATTAATAAAATTCAATTTAGTTGTAAGAATTCTGGAGTCACTACTTTAGAAGTGAGGAAGCACATCAGATCAACCGCTGTTTGAAACAGCGGTTGGATTGAGCCCAGCCGTTGTTTGAAACAACGGTTCTGTAAAAGGAGACCATTTCGAAAAACTTTTCCCATGCAATGCCAATTACGAAAAATAAAATTCAAAGGGAGCCAAAAGAAAAAAAACTCTGCATATCACCTAGGTACAGGACTTGCCGGTTTGGCGTCATAAATTCCTTTGCTGTTTGATGGTACATTGTTCCTTATACAGGAATTTACTGGCTGAGCACTGTCACCTTTTCTTATCAAAGCTCTGTATAGAAATATGTTGGTTGAAATCAATCATGTCAAGTGTGGCTTTCAAGCTAATTTTGATGGACTTGTCATTTATAAAGCTTCATCTACCATGGCTGACAGTTAGTTACATGTCATCTAGAATCACTCTACTTTCATTTGAATTTCGATTAGACCTGACTTGACATCCTTTATATAAGTTGTTAAATGCAGTTACCTAACTGGGTACCATTGAACTTATCACTGTTGTGCAGTTTACTTTCCTCCTGGTCGTGCGGCACCTTAATGATGTGCTCACAGGAGAAGAAGATGATTACCCTTTCACTCTCCTAACTGTGAGTTATCTGTCTCCCTCTCTGCCCGGCCATCTGGTGAACCAATTTCATAATTGAATTTCCACTTCTTGTAACTTGTGCAGTTGCTCATTCTAAGAACTAGTGGCGTTGTCGTGCCAATGTACGTACTTACTTGGACAATAACAGCAGTGCTCAGCAAAATCAGAAGATACAGTCAGGTTGGCTCTCCGCTTTATCACTCAAGTGATTCATGTGTATGTCGGCTGATGTTTACGAAAACCTGAACTCCTCAACATTTTGCATCAGGTGTCTGGTGATGACGAAGAGGAAATCTCATTTTAACTCATAATATACAACACCTGGAAAATGTCAGTACAGGAGTGCATACAAAGTCAAATGCAGTCACTAACATTTGTATCAACTTATTACAGACAATGCTGCTATTAGCTCTATGCTGGGTAGAAGCTGCATCTTCCTTCAAAAAGTTGACCGATGAATAAAAATGGGCTGTTGACATATGAGCCCAGTCTACAAGCTGTCCTATCCTCTTCAGTTCTGTCTTCCTCCCTTTCTTCAACAGCCGATGAGATGAGCTCGTCCCCAGTCATTCCCTGATCTGCCAGCAAGCTACTCAGTTCAGCTCACGCTCAGTGGCTGTTTTCAATGGCTACATCTCCACCATACGCTTGTAATTTCTCCATTGAATCCAGATCACTCTACTACAACAGGACAGTGAGTATCGTGAAGGCAAGTGTTCCTTTCTGATGGTGGCTCTATGTCCTTGTCTAGTCTGCTTCATCCTTCTACTCATTGTTTTGTCCGTCCTCCTCATCGTCAAATTCCACATCTTCTGCCACACCCCCAACTCGATTGGTCAGCAGTTTCTTCGACGACAGTCGAATGTCGGCAATCGACGGATCTCCATGGTGAGACAAAAATAATTAATCCAAAACCTACCCTAAACCCTTGATAGTTGGCTAGACTCCACATTCCACAACAGTAATGTACAACACATTCTGATTTTTTTAATTTTGTTTATATAATATTTATTTTTTATTTTTATTCGATTAATCGGTAAACCAAAAATACAAATAACCTTACTCATTAACTGAACTAAATTTCTTGGTTAATCGAATCAAATTTGGTTAACTGCAGTTAAATTTTTGGGTTATTTTCATTTGGTTAACGCTTTTAACCATATAGTGTACACCCATATCCGTTAACCTAAGTCTTATGCCAGTACACCACTTTAACTTGGTTGGTTTTGTATGATGTATCCATATAGGAAGGTAACAAGTCAAAAGATTTCTCCCAATCACCAAAAAATATTTCCAAAGCTTTTTGTCTGCCACTCTAGCTTTTAGATAAGATACAATAACTCATACTTATTTTGCATCATTTCCTTCACAAGAACAGGAGAAATACATAGTCATTCTTAAATAAACTCTTAATCTCTCAATCAATAAAATTTTTGTTCAGATGAACTTATCAGCGGGAATCACGTCCAAATCACAAGTATGTGAACCCTCATACACAATACATATAGACATCACTAAGGTTTGCTTCTCAATAGTCCGAAAATTTCATCTACACTGTGTTCAACCATCCCCTTCCAGTCTACACTTCAAATTCAGCAAACTAAGATTTAACTTGTTGACCCTTAAACAGTTATTCGACTGTGAACTACAAAAACCACAATATTCATCAGGATTAGCCAACCCATCAAATCAATCATAGTCAAGAAACAAAGGCGCTTTTGTTTGAAAAATAATATCCCTTTCATTCGAATGATTGCCCCATTCATAATCCATTCGATCTTCCATAGCCTGAGAACTCTCAACCGCTTCAACATTCATCAAAGATTCTACGTTATTTTCATCCTCATCAACAACAGAGTTATCAAATTCATCATGCCCGTTCTCCAAAAATAATTCTCTAGTTAGGATTTCAGCCTCTACAGTTTCTTCTTCTAGTAGTTCTTACTGTTCAAGATCAAACTCATCCACAGTTGGCATGTCTATTGTCTCTAAAGTTGATATTTTGTGCCATCAAATATTAATTTTGTGTGCGACATTTTTATTCAACAAAATTTAAACAATACGATCTCCTTTTAATAATTCAAAACATAAGATTGTTTATACTCAACATATATATTCTAATAGTCTCTAATCAATTGTTCAACAACCATATTATATTAGAAATAATTACATTATAATCATAAATCCTATAATCTAGAAAAGCCAACACCAAATCCTTAATTGAATTACCTACTACTGGCCGGATGGATGAACACCGAGGAGAACCACCTCTAAACGTCGGAGACACTGAATAGCCGGTCGTCTAGGGCTCATCTAGATTTGGAGGATGGCCGTGGAGCGTAGCAAAATCACCGGTGGATAGAACAGATTTACAGGAGGAAGAGAAGATTGAAAAGAAAAGGGGATCGGGATTTTTTTGGCAGGAGCTTTGCGTGGTTCCGGACTGGAATATTCTTTTAAGAACATCACAATTAGAAATTGAAAAAAGCATAACAAAACATCACAGTTTAGAACAATGAAAAGCCTAGGAACAATGCAAAGCCTACTGGGCGGCCACGGGCACAGCTGACTGGGCAAAACCAGGCGGCTAGGATTTTCCCTGTTCAGAGATGCGAAAATCTATCAGATTTGCATTGTTGCAAAATGTAAAAAGGTTAGAATGGAAAAAAACCAAATTCATGACCAAAAGTAATTGAAAACAAAACTAATAGGACCCTTTTGAAAAAACATTGTTGCAACTGATTGCAAATGGACTGATTGTCTACTCTTATTCTACTGGCTTATCCCAAGTCCCGACCAAAATGTCGATCATGTAGTCTCACGCTATCCATTCTCATACGTGGAAATATCCTCACGTTCTGATCTCCGGCTGATTTGCAACTGATTGCAACTTTCAACTGAAACTTTTACAGCGCAGTGCAACACTTTCGAAAGTGACAGAGATTAATCCTTGACTGTTTTATTCGGCATTACAAGAAGCAAAAGGTTCAAAAGCAACCATCATGATACATGCATCAAGGAGTCTCACTTTCATTACATCGAGTCAGCAAAGCGTATCGGGCACCTACGAAGGAGTATTTTTGGTGTCATGTGCAAAAGGGTAAGTGCTTTGTTGGATGGATATGCATCCGAAGTCAAGAGCCAAAAACCCAAAACGGACTCAATCTTATGCCCAACTAGTTGGCAAACAAGACACATAAGGGCATAACCCTACTTTGTTGTCTTCACATGTGAGTCTCCGAACATGTGCTGTAATGGTCTGCACGCATCACATCTACCTTAGCATTCCCCGGAAGCAAAACCAACAGGAGACAACTATCTACATTTGCACCTACTTTGGTGCCAAGCAATCCATCTGTCCATCGAGCTTGGATAAACATAAACTCCTTCCACAAGTTCCACCCACTATTGCCACACGCAACCTTTAATTTTGTCGACAAGAAAAGTCTTCCAAAACCCAACGGTTTACACAAATAGCTGGCGGTATTGATTTGTATTGGTAACAAATTGTAATCTTACAGACTTACAATGATTTACTTTTCACCCGGATAACTGACTGATTGAAGGTGTCTACTCTAGAGTGATCCAGGCATGGATACTGACTTAACTTGGACATGTACAGCGGCTCAACTGAAGCTGAGCGTGTTATAAGCCTCCAAAAGAAACAATCTGGCGGGGACTACCAGCAGAACAAGCATCTGCATGTGCTGCGAAGCAACCAGGCGGCTGAACCTCTTCAACGACTCTTTCCCAGTGTGCAATGCGCCAGCAAAGTTGAGCTGTTCGTGCTGCTGGAAAAAGTTGGCAGCAGAAGTTGGTTGACCGCCGCCTCGTGGGGACACGAGGGGCCACCGGTCCTTGTTGCGTTGCTCCGTTCGGGCCTTATTGATCTGGTTCAGCTCGTGGTGGATTACTACTCGGATTGCTTTTACGTAGGATCTCATGTCGTGATCTCTTATGATGCTGCCTTCCGCCCCATATGCAGCTCTGTCGCTCAGGATCTCGAGCGGGTGGGGACTGTTTAGGAAAACAAGCTGAGCTGACCGGAGCGACTTTTTACCACAGGGGCTGTCGGATTCCGGTGGTGTGAGTAAATAAAGGCCGCTGCCAGAAGGAAGTAGACTATGAGGCGGTGAGAACCGCGGATCTGGCTGCAGAATCAGTAGTTGACCCATCGGATCATACATTATGTTCTGTAGTTAACAAAATTCAAAACTCCATATCAGATTCCTGCCAGTATAAATAAATGACAAATTGGCAGATGATAACTGAAGCGAGTGATACCTGGTTACTCAAGCAAGGATGATTCCGAAAATTGCCGTTAACAGCCTTGAGCAAGTCTACGGCGCGGCTTGGCAGATCAGCGGAGAAGGCCCTAGGAACGACATCTCTGTGTAGAATCAATGCCTGGATGTGATTTTTGGGCAAACCGAGTTCGGTGAGAAGTTTGTTGCCACCGCACATGATAAAGGGTGCGCCAAATGTCACCACTGGCAGTAAACAAGACTCGGGCACTTCATGTCGGATCAGTAGCATGAGATTCACCAACATTGCCAAACTTCCTCCAAGAGAATGGCCAGTGAAACGAAGAGTGGCACGCTCACCACGAGATTTCATATGAGAACGAATCTCAGGCAGCATCTGCTCGTAGATCCCCTTAGCTGCCTCATATATGCCTCTATGAACAAGAATATCAAGTTCCTGGACACAGTCATGACTTCAGATCAGATATGCACCTCAAATGCATCGATAAAAGATGAAATCGGTAAATACCTCAAATTGAACTGGCTCGAATAGTAAGTTTGCCTGCCATGACGCTAGTGACTCAGACCCCTGCACAAGAATTAGCAGATGCTATTTATCACAGAACATATCTAATTAAAGGTACATTTGGTGTCAATAGCCCGTTAACATTTCACATACCTGAATTACAAAGTACCTCGTGGCAGTCTGATTATCATCACAGATAAACCACTCGCAAGGAGAAGATGCGGCAGAGTTCAGATCATCGGCTACTGATTGTTTAACTCCTTCCCCAGAAGAAATAACCGAATTAACTGAGTCTGCGGTGGCCTTCAAGGAAGCGTGTTTAATGTCATCATCAGCGGAATTATCATCATGATTCACTGACTTGGTTTCTTCATCATTCGATGAGGTAAAAGGAAGAATGCTCTTCGTCTGAGAGTGAAGATATGCAGCTGCAGAGGCGGCAATGTCATATGCTGCAGCAGCATTTATAAAATAACCACTGCTGCTGTGATCATTGCCTTGTACTCCCACTTTTTCACTACTTTCTTGGACCCGAGTTGAAGAAGAAGTAACTTGATCTTTCTCAGCTACTGATAACAACTCTCTCTTTTCCAAAGAAGATGTCACAAATGTGAGGCCTCTGTTGTTCACTAGCTTCTTAGCCTGCGATATGGAGCAAATGAGACTTCCAACAACAAAATGACTCAACCAAAAACAAGAAGAAAAATCAATCACCAAGATTATCATCAACCATGCACATACCTTGATTTTGGGTATGCAATACGCCAGCATGCTCAAGTAAGACAACTGAGCAAACATCTTAGCATCAGACAGATTGACTCTCCTCAGAAACCTCGAAAATGAATTCGAATCAAATTCAAGCTTTTCATCATCTGCCTCTGCCTCTGCCTCATTTTTTTCATCATTATCATTATCTACTTCACAAGCACTGCAACCCTCCAGCTCAACACCTCCATCTTCCATTACTTGGACAGCCCACCGGTCGTGCAAAATGCTTTCCATCCAGCTCCCCCCACCCCTGCCTCCCTCCATCTCCATCTCCATCTCCTCACCCCCACCACCCTTCTTCCCCTCCCCCACCACCGCATCATCAACCGCCACCCCCTTACACCTGTTACCCCCTCCCGGCCACAAAAACTCCAACGGATTCCTACTCAAAAACCGTGACGACAAATTCTGCCACGCCCTCTGTCCGGACCGGCTCCCGCTGGCCGCAACCTGAGATGGGATCGCTGTTCTATTACCCTCACTGCCGCCCATCCCCGGCGCAATCCCAGGTACCCCAGATTGTAGCCTGATGCCTTCCATCGCAGCCGCCGCGCAACAAACTCAAATTTCTGCTCCAAGATTCCAACTTTGAGATCAAAGAGGGGGTGGAGGGGAAAATGATGTTGTTCAAATTCGAAGATTAGCGCCCGTTGAGAGGTTGAGGTCCGAGCTTGTGGGAAGAAAATCAGTACTTACGTAAAAAAATTCAAAGCTTTTCTTCAGCTTTTTTCAATTGAAAAAAAAACAAAGAATGAATTTGAATAAAGAAATATGTTTGATTGGGAGAAGAGGAGAGACGGAATGAAGTGTGGAGAGGGAGAATATATAGGGCACGGCATGGGGAGCAGTCGAGCAGATCACCCAACATTAAAAATCACATTTTATTTTTTTATAATTAAATTACTTTTTTATATTTTATATACATTTAAAATAAATATTATTTTATAATATCATTTCTTATGTTTTATTTCACTTTTCCTCTCTTAAAATCTCTTAGTAACTTGTTAATAACTATTTTTATTTCTCGTATTTTTAATAGCTTGAGATCCCCATTGTCTTTTTTTCTGTCTTAAGCATCATCCATTGCTTGCAGATCTGGTCAAACTGACTGCCATCTATAGTTGACCTATTTGTCTACCAAACCAATGAACCATTCTCCCATCTAACCGCTAGTTCATCTTTTCAAACACCATTGAAATTGTATGCAGATTACGAAGTTGTCGACTCTTACGAAATCTGATTAATATTTAGGAGAAAAATTTGGAAGAGATCTTGAACTATACTCCTCTGTTCTCTTTTACATGTCACTTAATCGAATTTTTTTGTCCATTTTTATTTGTCACTTAGCAATTTTCAATGCGTATTTAATATCAACAACTAGCTTAAAATGTCAAACATTAATGACTTCTTCCTCATAATCAATAAAAAAATCATTCATCACTAGTAATAATCTATCAATTTTACTTTTTGCACGAATTTTAAAAAAAAACACCAACCACCCACTCATTAAATTTGTTCAACCGCTAGCATTAACTTCACCTTAATCTACTCAAATTAATCTTAAACGACATGTATTAGAGGACAGGGGGAGTAATCGTTTGCCCAGATGTCCGAACTATTACTATTTTCACAAAAGGTCCGATGAAAAAAATTAGATTGATTTTGGATGATGCTTAAGATCAGTTTGTTTGATTTCTTAAATATAATTGATCTTATTAAATTTGTTAAGAATTACGGATGATAGAGTATGAAAATACGTTATTTTCTTTATGCGCACAAAATGATATTATTTATTTTAATAACTAAATGATGTGATTTTCGCACATAAATTGAAGTCTTATTATAATATTAGTTTAGGAATATAATAGTAAATTTTATTTTAGAAAATCAGTCCAATTATTTTTTATCGCACTCTTTTCAGAAATCGTGGTATTTCGAATCACAATTAGATAAGTGGTGATAGTTGAGGGTCTCTCTTTGTGTTTTATCCTTTTTTTTTTTCCTTTTCATTATTTTTTTACATTCTATATTACTTGTGGAGAATGAAAATTTACAAATGTAATTTAGTTCATGAAAATTATAGCTTGAACTTGATTTACATTCACGTCCATGATAAATTGATATAAGACGTGATGACAAATGGTTATACAAAGTACAATTTAATTGAAAAAAATTAGATGATTTGTACGAATTTCAAGATTTTTAAATAAATCACGTTATACAGAGCGAGCCTTTTTTTTATCAAAATTGCAATTATAAGATTTGTCACCAATAGAGTGTTATCTTAAAGTGGAAGGGATGAACGGTTTGGGAAAAAAAATCATTCCTTAAACTACCCAAATTTATTACGTTAGTCAGGCAAATTGAAAACATGTTTGTGTGTCTGTCACCCACGCACCAGCCAGCCATGAGCATTGGTGAACCGAATTAGCAAGTGGGTGTCGGAAATCTGATCCAATTGGGACAGAGTATGAACAGGCACACACAGCTGCTCGCTGCCTGCCTTTTACTTTGCTGTTATTAGTGTACGGATAAGCTCAGATTTATGTAAAGATTGTGACGAGGACGTGTCCAACGCGTGTAACCACCGTCACGTGTCCACGCGTCTCGCATCTGATTGGCACACCACCTCAACCCTCTTACCGCCACGTGGCAGTCTGCATTCTCCATTTTCCACGAAATGTACGGACTACGTATCCAGTGGATAGAATTTTGTTTTCTGCTTTTGCGCATAAAATTTAAAAAACAATTCGAATTTAATGAACTCCAATTTGAAACAGTGACACTGCTAAATTCCACAGATTGAACGATATCTATATATATAACAGAATAGGATTGGGAGTGTCGCGACGCTCCCGAACGGTTCGGTTCGATCCCAGTCGGTTCGGTTCAGTCCCGATTGGTTCGGTTCGATTTGAAATCGGTCAGTTCGGTTTGTTCCCGAACCGATTGATTTGGTTTGATTTCTAACCGGTCGGTTTGGTTTTGGTTCGGTTTAAAATTGATCGGTTCGGTTTCTAATTTTAAAAATTCGTTCGGTTTACAGTTTCATATTTCAAAAAGGGATGACTAATAATTTGATTTGATTTTAATTTTTCTCGAACTGAACCGTCGGGACGACGGATGCCTTTACTCGTATTTAATAAATTGAAGCTTGATGATCATCGTTTGTTCAAACATCTTAGTAAATCAATAATCTCAAGTGCCTCAATAAATTTAAAGCCTCAACCGTGCAACGTTTTTGTGGATATGGGTTAATGTGAATCACATACGAATACTGAATGAATGAAAGAATTAACTATAAATAATGTGTAATTGTTATAAAGAGCGAAGTAGCGTATGTCATCCTCGAATTCAGACATTAGTATCACGGGTTAATATCTATAACTAAGTTTATTTATGATCAATTATCACATTGGTGAAGCGTGATTATATAGCGACCGTCCTAAATAGTGAAGTACAAAGTGTAGTAATTGATTCATAATTTATTACCACGCTTGTAATAACCAAACGTGGTGATAGATTATGAACCTATGACTACGCTTGTAATAACCAAGCGTGGTAATAGATTATGAACTAATTATCATGTTTAAGATTACCAAACATGGTTATTGACCCATTATTTTAATATCCTGATTTAATTTGTAATTTTAAAATAAATAACAAAATAAAATCAAGAATTTAATTTATTAATGGTAATATGCTTTAAATAACAAAAAAATACACAAAATTTATTGAAATTAAAAGATAAAAAATACATCATAAGTATACGTGTCAATATATCATAAAAGACATCAAATTAAACATCCAATACACAAGCTAACCTACTAACTGGCAGCTACAATCAGCCAATGCACATCCATCACATTCGCGGCTATCTCTTCTCTTACTGAGTTGATATTTAAAGCAAATTAATTAAATTTTATATTACTATGATTAACAAATCATTAAAAAGAGTTACAGAACAAAAAATAATTATATTACTATAAAAAGTGAAATAATTAAATTTTACCCGCTGAAAGTCGAATCGTGATCTGTCAGGCCAGTGAGATAAACCCTCAATAACGTGGTGCATGTTCGTACCTACATAGTATCCGTACAACTTCTATTTTGTAGGTTGTCGTGAAAAATTAAAAATATATATCATCAGTGTGATCAGAAATATATGATATATCATATACTACATTTGTGTTAAGATTGAAAATCTTACTGTCATTATCACACTAAAAAAATTAATTTTTGTTATTTTTTTTAAAAATCATTAAATTAATATTTAAAACTGATTTAATACTAATGTTTTCAAAAATATATTAAAATTTATTTTAACTAATATTTATAATAAATTTAGTAAATAAAATTAGGTTTTGTTGATTTTTGTTAAAAAATTATTAAATATTTAAAAACTATTTGATGCTAATTTGTTCCAAAATATATTAGTATCCATTTAACTAATATTTCACAAAAATTTCACCAAATCCTAAAACTTATTTTTTTAATAAAAATAATGTTTACTCATAACTAATTTTGAATTACAACAAAAATTATGACTATAAACACAAATATATCATGTAATCATAACAAATAAGTTTAAACATTTAAAAAAATTTCGACCGAGCAACCAAATCCAACAATAATCTTGAACCAAATCCATTCTAACATGCTGTTTTTTACCAGGTTAACATCTACACACTTTAAACACTTCAATCCTGACAGCAACTCAATCGGTTAAGCAATAAATTTTAAAAGATTTACCAAATGTGAAATCGATAGCAACTCAACAACAAAACCAAAGAACTTTACTACCACGCTTGTGATGGAAGCCACATACAAAAAAAAATAGAAACAATTAATTACAATGTAGCGGAGAACATGAGAACATTAAGAAAATCGAGAGAAAAGAGTAAACAATTACCAAATATGAAATCGATCAGAAGGTTAAACTCAATAATCAGTAAGACAACGTATTTACAAAGTTTAGGATTAAACATTGGACGTTGATCAAATCCAAAACTATATCAAAGTCGTTGTTTCGAAGACCTATTACCACAAATGTTAGTTTAAGCGTGGTAATATGTATGATTTTATTCTCTTAACCGTTTTCTCATTCAATTTTGGAGACCCTCTTATTGTTTTACTGTTACAAGCTTTGCGGTTTCAGATTTAAGGTTTGGGGCTAGAGTTTAAAATTTTTATTTGGTTGATTAGATTTAATTTTTTAGACTCGATTGAAATATTAAATAATTATTTGATTATGAATTTTTTTTATATATGTAAATAATGAAATGATTAATAACTTAGTAGGTTTCAGATTTTATATCTTATTGACCATTAGAGCATATATATGATTCAGTTATTAGTGATTATGATTTAGGATTTATAGTTTAGGGTCTAATTTTTAAATTTATAAATAAGTGTTCATCTTTTAGGATATAATTTTTTTTTAAAATTAAATTACTTATTTTATTATAATTATTTGTGACTTAATAATGTAAAACTAAAACTATATAGGGATTAGGGTGTGTGGAATCAAGATTCAAGTTTCATAATTTTGAATTTAACAGTATTAATTGTATGTTTTACATTTGAATATAATTTTGTAATAAAACTTAATTATTCTTTTATTTATAGAATTACAAATTTATTATGTAAAAGTGACAAAATACAAAATCAATTTACCACGCTTAAGTGATTTAAGAGTGGTGAAAGGTATCCAATCTATTACTACACTTTAAGCTTAAAGCGTGGTAGTAGGTGTCCAACCAAAGCGCAAACATTTTGATGTATACCTATGACAACACTTATAAGTTCAGAGCATGGTAGTATGTGTTCTACTAAAGCACTGCCATTTTATGGACACATATTACCACGCTTTAAGTTTATAGGCATGGTCATATCTTCTACCAAACTTTGTTTTTTTAGCGTGGTAATAGGTTCCAAACTTAATTACCATGCTTGTTTGAGTTTTTTTCACCATGCTTGGTTATAAGAAGCGTTGTAAAAGAGAGAAGTACAGTAAATGGAAGCGTGATAAAAAGAAAAATATATAATAGTACATGCTCAATTTGTTGGCCAAGTAAGTTTCTCTCATCTTCACTGAGATATCTTCCTTATCAGTTTTATTGATAGGATTAACAAACCCATGCACGGAATAGGTTCGAAGAGATATTCAACTTATTTTTGACAAGCCGCTTTCAAAAAAAATGTGATTATCATATATGATTTAACGTGCTATAAACCAAACATGTAAGATCTATAGTTATTAAATCTTACCCTCATGCAGAGTGTGATGTTGTTTGAATCATGTGTACTCATTTTCAGAAGCTCATTCATGTATAGCTTCCTATACATGACAATGTAGTCAACTTAAATGATTTTGACCTGGACATGAATGTAGATTTTCTATAAGTCTCCTGTGTAGGCTGCTTTATGAGAAATCAGCTCTTGGTTTTTTGTTAGAAAACTGGGACCATTGTGAGATGATGACTTACTCATTATCGAGTTAGTCCAATTTCATCCATTTGCTTAATGAGAGACACCAACATATACGAATAAAAGTTATCATATAGATAAATTTGTTATTTAAATGACTGACGTTTAAAACAGACTTATGTTTTGAAAGAATATAGCTTATTTGTCCATGCAACAAAGACCTGCACTACGTATGCCTCGGAGACCATAAATAGGCCCTTCTTCAAGTTCGGCATTGGCAGATTGACTTCTTGTTCAATCGTCAGGTCAAGGGTGATCTTCACATGCAACTCTGGAAGCACCTCGGAGTTCAAAACATGGTCCAAATACACATTGCTGACTGTTGTCATGTCATGATAGTTTTCCGGGGCGACACCCCTAAGTACCATGAGTAAGTATCTCTTCCCAACCTTTATGAAAGATGATCGTCTCATGCTCATAGAAGTGCATATGATTAATGAAAGAACATAATACATATATCATTGCATACCATCATAAGCTCATTAAATGGATCGCCAGGGCATCCACCCCGTCTCGAGCTAGCATTGGGTCCTCATGTGAGCTGGACATAAGTGTGACATATACCTACCAGTCTCATAGTCCATAGCTAAATGATACAGCACGCCAATACTCATCGGAGTCGCTTGAATGCACCGAACTATGTCTGAGGGTACGGTCACATCTCATCCTCCAATGTGAAGTATTTACATCTCTTGGTTGTCCTCTTCGGACGAAAATACTTTGAAGGGGTGTAGATGTGCCTCAGCCAAGATATCCCTCTTTTTCAAGCTTGAAGAAACTTTGTGACTATTGACTCTTTAACTCATCTTGCAATGGTTGGTCTAACACAAGGAATTTGATTAATAAGAAGACCAAATGATTGACAAATTCAATGAAATATTCATAGACTTATAATCTTTTTTGCAATTTTGGCAACTTATGGAGTGGTATACAATTTCGATGACTTCCGGCAGTGCACTTGTGCCCACATATCAGTCATGTCGATATGAAGAGAACTGATCTCCTCCGGTGGCGTCCCTTCATTAACAAGCTACTTTGTATACAATCTCTCAGCTTTTGAATAACTCACTCGAGACGTCATGTGGGGATACACATTCCTCTTCACCCACTCCATACTGTAATTTATCGACGCTTAATCTTATGTTCTTGTATTCCACTCTTTCATAAAATGCGCAACAAATTGTACATGTTAACCGACATTGTATGTATATGTTTCACAAGAAGGTTTAGAAGAATAGACCTCTAAACGAATGAAGCCATACCTTCTTGCATGGTGTGTTATCCTCTTCAACATCCATGATGTACTTTTTGCACCACTTATTTTGAAAGTCTCGTCTTTCTTTTCCCTCGATTCGCATCTCCTACTCAAGAGATATGTCAATTCCAGTGACCAACTTCTGTAATAGTGCATACATTATATAAAAATACCAAGTTTGAGTCAATGAATGAAGAGAAAATATCAAAAAAATGATCACATTTACCTTCATCATGCCCTCAATATAGTCCTTCTAGTGCATATAAATCACTCTCCAATCCCTGATCTCAAGTAGCAACACTATTTTCTTTGCATTGAGCCTTATTTCGCTTTGTTTGTCCATTTGGCGGTTGTGGCTTCTCATCCCCACATACCACTTGGAGAAGCTCGTGTTTCCCACGTGCTTGATGATCTTAGTCATCTTTGTCATCATGCCCCTTTTTCTTTTTCTTTCCATTATCATCTCCTACCTCACGACCCTCATTATCCTCACATCCTTTTGTTATTTGACATAATATGTTGTTTGCAAAAAGGACTACCATCAAGTCAGCAAATAAGAGAAACATTTGTAGCAACAAGTCAGCAAACTGTAACCATAACAATAGAGCAACATTTGTACTACTAGTAGATAATAAATAGAGCAAACCTATGGAGAAATAATATATCTAAATGTAATCTCAACCAAGTAATAAAGCAACAACTAGAGCAAAAATTTAGAGAAAGAACATAGCAACTGATTACTAGATAAAAATATAGAGCAATAATAGAGCAAAACATATTAATCTAAACTATCCAAAACTCAAAGCAACATTTGCAATAACAATAAAACAAAATTGCAGCAACCATTATAAATTGTAGCCACAATAAATAGAATCTAGTAGCAACAACATATATACCAACATTCTCACAAAGCTTATATAATATACTTAAGTCAAAATATATTTGATCACACACTATTCTAGTAGAGAAAAATACACTCATTTTAAGGATTAAATTTATGGTGATTTGAGTATTCTCGAACCGTTCTACCTATCTTTCTGTGTGTTTGATGCTCATTTAAGGAAATGACCCCGAAAATGATAGATGAATTAAAAAGGAAGCTATTCGAGGGCAAAATGAGATAAAAAATGAACATTTTAGACATAAGTCAGTATCTACTCGATCGTGTAGAGCTCATTAGCTAGCTTGAAGAACGTCTGAGGCCCACTTGATCCGAGTGAACATAAGAAGGATTTCTTACTCGGTCCGAGTAGCTAAAATACAAAGGAATTCACTCGGTCCGAGTAAATATTTAATGTGCTTCATTCAGCTGAGTGAAGCATTAGGCCTTAGTTTCACTTATCCAAATAGAGCATTTAATGCATCTACTTGGTCAAGTAGAAGAAATGCGCTTCAACTTACTTGACCGAGTATATCTCACTTGACCAAGTAAGGAATTGCTTAAGGATTTCACTTGGCCCAATAAGAGTTACCTTTTTTGTTAAAAAAAGGACCGGTCCCCTTGAGTTTAATTAGAAGTAAGGAGTTACGCGAAGCGTTAAATGAAAAATTCATAGAGAGAATCCTCATCTCTTCATTGATCAATGATTACATGCTTTTCCCTCTCTTTTTCACCAGTATAAATAGAGTCTTCCACTGCATAAGAGAAGAAATCCAAGGAGATTCAAGTGAAGTACAAGAAAGCTAAGGAAGATAATCTCTCTCTACACTTATTTTAAGTTTTTATCTATCTTTGTTGAAGACCTCATGGCTTTCGACCAAGCCATGAGCTATTAGTCTCATCCTGTTTTACGGATCTAAGAGTATGATAATCTTACTCTATCTATGTTTCATTTTAAAAGTTGTTTTCTTATTACAACTTTCATGTAGTCTCTTTTATTTACATGTTAGCATGTCTTGTCTTAGGACTAACATGTTGTTATAATTGAGCATAAAATATGTGTAATATAAGAACTCAGGCTCTATCACCCTCTGTGGTCATGTTCTTAGCTAACAAAGGCGAGAATTAGAAGTAGTTAAGAGTATAATCTAGTTGTAGTCAATAGATTTGACAACCAAAGGTGAGCATTAGAGATTGTTAAGAAAGTCAAGTGATGTTATCAAGTCAGGATCATCCAATCATCTATCACATGAGCATTGAGTCAAAAAGGCAAGAATCGAAGTTGGCTCAATGTTTAGGATAGTTATAGTCATCAAACACCGATATCTGAAGACGGGAATCGAAGCTTAACGGGAAGGGATGAACGGGACCCTGACAACACTTTTACACATAGTCAGGAAGTTAAGTATCTCATCTTACCCACCGGTTTTGCATGATGAATCAACATCAGGAATGACTGCAGCTGCCAGGCGTGTGAGAAAAAGGTATAGGAGCCGGATATTGACGCAAAAAGCTCGAGTGAGATATCTTATGCGAATAAAAATCAAGACATAGTAGGTAAAAGATTTTGTAAAGTTGCATGTGTATAAGTATGTGCTTTGGGTGAAGTACTATCATATGAACTCTTACCTCACTAGAATCAACTTGAATCAACCCCAACTTTCTAATATTTTATTGAGGATTGAAACGTACGTGATAGTGACCTAATCGTTTGAGTAGGCTAAGGGTTATTGTGTTTGACTCCAAACTTAGAAGGTGAAAATACTGCACCATCAAAATGACGCCATTGTCGAGGAGTGATGGTTGAATTACTTGGGGATTGGGAGGCTTAGTGTTACATAGCTTAATTCTCACTTATCCATTCTTTTATTTTTATTTTTATCCTTTCATCATTTTAATGCTTGGTCTCTAATCTTCATTTTTACAGGAAGAAGAAAATGACACACAACTGTTTTAAGGACGCTACTCGAATCCATCAACCCATACTAATTAATGGAGATGCATGGGGAAGATAGGCTGCTACATGAGTACATTAAGCTCTCCCTATCAGATTATAAATCGGCGATTTGATCACTAAATATTACAAAAGAGGCTTGGAATTCAAGCACACCCTCATCAATCTCATGATGAACAACACTTTTGGAGGGTCAAGCATGGAGGAGGCAAACACACTTATTCAGAATTTTTTGCAAATTGTGATACATTTAAAATGGTCAACATACTAAATGACGCACTCTACCTCCACCTATTCCCATTATCGTTAGGAGATAAAGACAAGGAGTGGCTCAAAAGTCATCCTTAAAGACAGTACAACACTTGGGACAAGCTTTCACAAGTCTTCCTACGAATTTACTATCCCCTAGCCATGATCATCGGGAAGATAATCAACTTCTAGCTGCTGAATGGTGAGATATAGTATGAGTCCTGGGTGCACTTTAAGTGTTACCAGTGAAGATGTCCTCACCATGGCTTGTCAAAGCACTACTTGATACATCTCTTATACTCCAGCACAACTTTTAGCTATAAGAAAATAATTGATCAAGCCGTAGGAGAATCCCTCATCAAGAAACCAACATGAGAAGCTAGAAAGATTATTGAAAAAATGGCCCAAAACAACCACTGATGGGGCAGTGATAAAGACACGGGGAACCACACTCCAGGCAGATACCTTATGTACTTAGTTGAATAAAATAAATTATTTTCTGAGCTTAGTACACAGTTGGCTTTTTTGATCAAAAAGGTCATCCAATGAAAATCAAATATATCAATGCCACAACTATGTTCACCTCCTGTGGAATATGCGAGGTGCAGGATCATAACGCCTCAAGGTGCGAAATGATAGAGAGGACCTTTGTTAAACAAAATATCAAATTTGTCAGAGGGAGGCCTAAGGGTATCCACATTAGAGGAACCAGTACCAGCAGACCAACCTCCCAACATCATAAACCATCCCAACTTCTCATACCAGACTTAGAATCTTTCACTAGGATTCTCGGTGAAGCCCTAATATCAGAACTACCCAACATAGTCATCTTACAACACTTCAAGACCTCATAGACATTTTGAATGCTAAGAAAAAAGTCATTGAAGAGTTTCGCGCAAAGTGTGCTTAGGAGAACATGATTCTCTCTTACGCCATAAGAGGAATCATGGCATAGACTAAGAAAGTGGAGACCCATAATCGAATGATCATGCTCAACAGAGACAATCAACTTAGAAAACTCGAGAGAATATGTAAGTAAAAACTCAGCCAGTAATGAGGGAGCATTGCCAGGCAGTCACTAAAGAAGAAAAAGAGAGCTCTATCTGATCTAGAAAGCTCTGAAGTATCAATTGAAGACTTTAGCCTTTGAAGAAACATAAAGAAATAAGGATGGAGTAGAACTAAACCATATCAAAATGGAGAAGTTTTTAAGATGGTATGAACAAAATATCTAAAAGAAATACTACTGAAACCTTGCTTAAGAGAAGTAAAACTATAAGGATAAAGGATTAACTTATCCCAAGAGACTATCCATCGGGCGAATGGAATATCATTAAGTGAAGGCGGGACTTAAATACAAGCGCCCAGAGGAAATCACGCTCCCCTGTAAAATCTATGCATGAGAATTCAAACTAATGACAAATCTTGGCTTCAGCATAAGGATAATGTCTCTGAGCCTTTGTCTTGAGTTGAAGATATCAAGAATAGAGAAATCAGATATGGAGATAAAAATGAGTGATAGACATGCCACAAGCCCAATGGGAAAGGCTAGATGCGAGATAACCTAGTACATAAGGTAGCTCTACTCTTCGAAAGACCATTTCCGGCAACTGCCGATGTGGACTTAAGGTTTGATTGGGCGCTCATGTAAGTCCTTTAATATACTTTTTATTGATTTCGGGTATGTATATGTTTGTTGTTCACACCTAGAACTGTCCTTGTTCGTTGTTCAAACCCAAATTTCTCATATTTATTGTTGAAATTCAATAAACGTATGTGCATTGTTTAAACTCAAATTTACAAAAACCATGTTCGGTTTCCACTAACACAAAACCATTAATCAAACTAAGAAAAAACTATGAAAAAAGAGAACATAAATAAAAAACAATGTTTACACAAAGCCAAAAAAATGTCACTATTTAGAAGAATCCTAAAAACACAGAAAAATATTAACTAACTCATAACCACTCATCAACCTCATAAATTATAATCAAGAAAGTTCAAACCTAAAAAAATGTCTACTACCCAAAAAATTTCGCTAACCCAGAAAAAATTTTTACTAACAAAAAAGTTCATCAAACTAAAAAAAAATATTCATTATTCTTGATCATTCATCAAAATCTAGAAACTCAAGAAAACACAATTAAATAAAACCTAGAAATTGTTGATGAAAACCTTGGAAAATATTCGATATAAAAATTTCAACAAATCCACAAAAATATTCACTACCCCATAACAACTCATTAACCCACTACTTTAAATATAAAAAAATCAAATCTCATGAAAATGTTCATTACTGAGAAAATACGTTCACAATTATAGAAAAATATTCCTCATCTAATAAATTTAAACAAACTCCAAAAATGTCAGTTATTCTAAAATCATTCATCAGAAGCCAGAAACTCAAATTAAGAAAACACAAAATCCAAAAATACTAAACTCATAAAAATATTTGTACAAATTTGTAATATGTTCACAATCCGAAAAAAGTATTCATGAGCCCATAAAATGTTTATTATCCTAAAACATGTTTACTATTTCAAAAGACAATAAAAAACTCAACCAAGAAAATTCAAACTCAGAAAATCTAAAATCAAAAAGTAATGCACATATGGACATGAACGTCACGATATGTGGCTATGGGCACGACGTAAAACGTCGCATGTGAAATCTAAGTGTAGTGGATGATGTGGATCTAAGCCCTGCGGATGAACGGCCTACTAATTACAGATCTGAGCGGAACTTCATGGATCTGAAAAGGTGTATGGAGATGGCAAGAGACGCGGCCGGCGATGGTCGAGTCATCGACGGAAACATAGGAGACGATGGGGAAAGAAGCGGAAGAGGTGGTGACAAATTAGTTAAGAAGAAAATGGAATAAGTAAAGGTCATACGAGAGGAGCTTTCTCGTATACTGAATGCATTGATATTTTATTCATTAAAATATTTTTGAAAGATTACAATGATGGGTTTTGGGTGGATTAATTTCATTTAGTAAGTATAAAATTACTATATGGCGAGTGATGCTCATTAATAAAGTGTCATCACAATGGTGGTCGGGTGATCAAGTGATGGTCTGTCATTCCTGAGCTTTCGTGTTCAAGTCCCGCGGATGGTTGAGTGTGTGAATATTTTCTTTGTGGTTGTTCTATCGATTGTAAAAAAAAAGTAAGTATATAACTAAGAGATTTGCATCTCTCTAATCTCAATTGTTAGATCAAAATAAATCATGTAGTTCAAAAAAGTTCGTTGGTTCTCAATTTAAAAGTGGTTCCTTTACTTGTGTAATCATGTTAACAACAGTAATAATTAGAGAAGATCATTATTTAGTTAAAAATTGATTCCATATCAAAATAATGTAGTTGAAATAATTATTTCGGAATCGACTAATTTGATTAAAAATTGAAAAATTGGTTAATTCTTCGCAAGATATTTGTGAGTTCGGCTACTTCACTTATCCAAATCAATTGGAAAAATTTATCAAATTAAAAATAAAATTTTATATATGAATGTTTTGATTTTATTAAATATATTTACTTAGTTTGGTTAATTCAAATAAACTGAATTGGTTAAATCATAAAAATTTAACTAATTACTTTTATCAATGAATCAGCCCATTCAATTCAATTTACAATCGAACATTTTTAATTCAGTTAACTATTGAATTTACATATGGATGCTCCCTACGCATTATTACTGAAGTAGACAAGTACATATTCTCTATGTGTTCCCCGCAATGAGTGATTCTTGGGTGGATTGTGTCCGCCACGTGACGGTAGACACCATCAATTGAGAGTCGCCACGTGGCGAGTTGAGAAGTTAAAATTACATGTGACGATTTATTCTTGATTTGAAATTCTTTTTACTTTTCAACGTGACACGTGACGACTCCCCATTAATGGTGTCCACCCAAAAATTTCTCTCCCGGCAAAGTCTCATCTGTCACTACCAACCCTGAATATGAAACTAAATGAAATCGATTGAATTCCAGAACATGATTCACGCTTCCGGCACGCATCGATTGCCACACTCCAAAACGACATGAACGAGTGCCAACAAACAACATCTTTCACCTTTTAGTTACTACGTATAATATATGAACATGACATCCTCAGCCAGCTAAGAATCCAGAACCTTCACCACTGATGTGATGTTCGAACACGGCCCAATTCAGTTTACGGGCTTGTCACCCCCACGCGGCCCAATATGTCTCGTTCCAGCCCAGCCCAACACCCGCTTCTACAAACTGCTTCTTGCTTCATCGCTTTCGAATCTCGAGACGCCAGCAGCGACGACGCATCTTCGTGGCCGAAGCTGATCATCATTTCATCAACCTTTTCGCCGGTAATGTTCGCTAGCACGATTTCAGTAACATAGTATCGGAATTTCATGTATTCTCTTCTCTAAGGTTTTTAGACCTGATTTTGCAATTTTTGATTTGATTTTTTTTTATACTATTAGAGGGGCGAAAGAGAGAGATTATTGTTCAATGATGATGAATGTATGGTATCTGTTACTGAAGGGGTATATGACGTGAACGTAGTTTGGAATGGAATTTGGTATATGAGAGAACTTGTTTGTAAAGATTGGATATTAGCTTGTTCTTGGATGCGTACCAGCTGCTTGATGAAAAGCGCGTGTGCCAATTGCTGATCTTTGTTAGAAGTGTATTGAATTTATCAGCAATGTGTTGAATTTAGACGATGAGATCATGGATTCCTTTACGTCGTTGATTCTTTATCTTCATTGGGGGTTGGGAGCGGCTGCCGTGTATTTCCCTGATATTTGTTCTGGGTGGTGACTCTGGTAGGTTTGAGGGTTAAGATGAGTGGTGCAGCTGCAGCTTCATCCTCAAAACAAAAGGCTGCAGCAGTTCAGCAGGCAGAGACATCAACTAAGCGAAAGCGTGGAGTGTTTCAGAAAGATTGTGAGTGTATCGTGTTTATGATTAGATCATTGGGAAGATATATTTTTTTACATTTGATGCTGATTTTTTGCTTGCAGTGCAGCACATGATGTATGGTTTTGGTGATGACCCAAATGTATGTGGCACTTGCCTTTATATTTCTTTTCGATATAATTGGGCTGGTTAAGTTTTGATTGTGAATTGCCTAATCCCTTACATCAGCCACTTCCAGAGACAATGGCTCTTGTCGAGGACATTGTGGTTGAATATGTCAGTGATTTGGTACGAGTCCCTTCTTTTCATTATGTACATCTTCTCCGTGCAACTGAAAATGAAATTTTCATTGGAAAATCAATGAAATTGCTCATTTAGTTCATGAAGCTCCTCCTAAATTTAGACACTGAAGTTAGGTTTAGCTTTCATATTTATTTTTCACTGTGATACCTTTTGGTTTGAACTGTTTCTGCAGGCTAACAAAGCACAAGAAATGGCCTCAAAGAGAGGAAAGCTGCTAACTGAGGATTTTCTATTTCTGATCAGGAAGGTTAGTTTATCCTCACTCATTTCAATAGGTTTAATTTTCTGTGAGCATCTGGTGAGGAGCCCTGCCCTGCTGTGTTGCCTAAACACTAGATCTTGGTGATCGATTAGCCCATAATTTATTTATAGGTTGCATTCATCAGAAGATGTGTACACCGATCCTTGCAAACTTTTTTTCTGGTGTCAGGTGGATAATTGAGTATATTTTTCACCCTAGTATTTAAAACTTGGAATGTCTTCCATTTGAACGTTCCCAGTGTCAGTATAATCCTGATTTCCTTGTTGTAATTTCAAATATTGCTGTATGTAGGACCCGGCCAAGCTTAATAGATCCAGAGAGCTGTTGTCAATGAATGAGGAGCTGAAACAAGCACGCAAAAATTTTGACATGGATGACTAGAATTACATATGTTCCAGGATACCAGCATAACATTTGTTGGTTTGTTTTCCCAGGCTCTTCTGGTATTTTGGAATAGAGAGCCCTTCAGGACTTTTAGTTCAAATATATAGAGAGCCTTTCAGGACTTACAAGTTGCCTACATATAAATTTCATGTCATCATGTCAGTAAGATTCATGTAGATTTATGTTTGTCCAGGGGGTAAGAGATCTGGTTGAGTTTGTGATGTGAAACATAGTTCATTAAGGATACACTTCTCAGTCAAGGATGGTCTTAGTTGTTCTGAACTTCCAACAACTGTGGGAATACACTAGATTGATACCCCAGTCGGGGCGAAACGTGCAGTGAAGAAGGAACTACATTGAATGACAAAATTCAGATAATCTATGATGTTAAATTGAGTGTCCTTAAGAAAACTAAGCTGACAAAATATATGCACGGGCAGCTGCAACCTCATCTTGCATAACCACAGCTCATTTTTGTATTAACTTTAGCATTGTTAAGCTGATTCTTTCTATTTGAGAATCTCCTTCATCTTTGTTTTCTGTTCCTCAGTCAGCGAAGTTGGGAAGAGAACCTCAAAAGTGATATACAAACCTCCCTTCTTTGTGCTGAGATGCAATGGCATACCTTCCCCTGTAAACTTCCTCACTTCCTTTGGCTTAGTTACTCCCTAAAAGATGAAAATGAGTGAGAACCTTTTAGTTGTTACTGGTTTCATCCTGTAAACTACAATTTCGAAGCAAAAAAGCATACGGAAAGTTTACTTACCTTGGAGCCAATATCTACTGGATGCTCATCAAGGTGTTTGAGTGTCTTTTCAAAACCAACAAGAGCTTGGACCTGGATATATATTAGTGTCAAAGTAAGAATATCCACAAGCCAAATGACTCAACTGTTTAAAACAAAGACGCTCAACATAAGATTACCAGAGTAATAGTGACACTTGTGTGCAAGTCGTTGCCTTCCCTCTTAAAACGGTCATGGAGGGCTGTACGAACTCGGAACTGCATTTTCATAAAATTATATTAATCCGGATTTTGAAAAGTACATATACACTGAGGATGCCAAGAGGCCAAAAGTTTGGATTTCTACCTTCAGATCGCCAGCTTCTCCATCTATTTTCGGCTCACCCTCTTCATAAAAGACCACCTCCTACGGGGACAAATGTAAAACATTTTAGGAAAGAGATCACAGAGAAGCAACAAAAAAAATAAATAGAAGCAGAAAAATACGAATTAGAGTGGCCCCATTAATATTTAGCATAACTCAGACAAATTAGATTTCCTCTGAACAGTTGCAAAGAAACACAAAATTGAGGCTGCAACGACCACTTATAGGTTACTATGTTCCTTTTGTAAATAAGCATAAGACCCAACCACCATGACTTGGTTATATTTAGTAGACTCATAGTCCTTTGAAATGCATAGTGCTCCTTACGATCTCCTTTGAAATTCTACATCCGTACACAAACACTCTTTCGTAGCATATTACTTACGTGGAAACATAATTGAGAGCAAAATCATCATAATAGCAACAACTACAAAAAGTATTTGGAAGAATCATAGCTTACTTCACCATCTTTCATCCCTTTCTCTATATCAACCGTGATGAAGTCCCCTTCTCTTTCAAATTTAACATTTGCGCACTGTTCGCAGACCTGAATGGCATAATAAAAAATGCTATCTGAGATAAGGATCATTATAAACTACAACAAATACAGGATTACCCATGTAGAGAGCAGTGGTTGAACCAAAAAAATTACATAATAACAAGTTTAAGAAATTAAATTTAACTTAAGATGCATGTGAGTTTTAAATGGATTACAAGATCTCAAAATGCTTGAGAACGGAATCATATTTGTTTCTCATGTTTTTTCCTTTTATTTTTAAATATATTTTTATTGAATGTGGAAGAACTATTGGCTATTTTAGGTTTGAAATAGGATAATTTTGATTGAAATTGGAGCACAAATATAAAAAACATATTACATTTGAACTTATTAGAATGAATATATACAGTATTTAGGTTGCATTTGGGTGGACAGCTGTCCCACTGGCCATCCAATGTTGTCGCCACTGGGTAAAGGTATGGTCAAACGAAACAATCAGTTAGGCTTATTATATATTTATAGTTTTAATTCACTGCCCCAAAAGTGGACAGCAGCAAACTAATTTTATGTAACAGAAACAGCCAAATGGAATTTTATTGTGTTCTTGGAGTAATAGAGGTGTACAGCACCAACATGATGAGAAGTTACTTCTAAAAAGTTTATGCATGATCACCATTAACTATTTAAAGTTTTCCATATGCTGAGGCAAAAGGACACTACTGACAAAATCCAGTGAGCATATGTATCATCTATATGCGAATATAACAAACCTGTTCTGTCATTTGCTGGAACATTCCTGGACCTATTTGCTTATGATAGACTTCATTCCTACAATTACAACGCCTCTTTCCAGGAGCCGGTTTGATTACATTCTTCTCTCGCCAGACCTGAGTGGTGCTTCAGTAAGATGCAAGACATTGACTAGTATTGTATTATGAATCACATAAGCCAATGCTATCAAATGCAAACAAAAAGCATATCTTTACAATCTTTTAAAAATGTGATATGTTTGGTGTTCTGAATTTAAATCTCCAGCCTCTGAGAAAATATTTACTACCATTGAGGTGTGCCATACATAAACAGGGTAAATATCATATTCCTAACTGAAATTTTTGAGCAGCAAAATATTTGAGCCATATACATTAAAACACTACATCCTACTTTATAATGACTAATGGAAGCTTTTACCTTCAATGATCCTCCCATATATAAGTCTTCCAATGTTGCCTCCAAATCAACAATCACATCATCACCTTTCAGAACTTTCTCTTCCTCTTCCATGGGATCACCACGAAAGAAACTACATAATATATTTACCCGTCAGACATCCTATGATAGATTACTGGCTATGTTACCATCCAAAGTGTGTTAACTAGAACACAAAGACAAATTGCTCATTTCCAGAGAGCATCGGAAGCATCAGTATGAATTTCAAGTCACTTCATATACATCAGTAAGCACCAATGCTGAAAGACCGACAGAAATTTAGAGGTATAACCAGAAGTCCAGAACCAGTGTGTCACTGCTGTCGTATCTACATCATTGTAAGTCATATTTTACACTACCGACATCATTGAATGACAGCTTGTTATCACCTTCATAGTGATATCTTCAGATACAGTTGTGGGTTTCTTGAAAATGACCACAGAGCCACACAAAGCTCCATCCAAGCTCCAAACATCCAAATACAGTTGACCTATGAAAAATGACTATACCATTGTTTCAATGCTTACTGGTTAAACATCTCATGCATGCTCATCCCACCGCCGCTTCCACCACTGGCAGAATGCTGCTTTAGCCCCTCTTCCCCATATCTGTCATAAATACTTCTCTTCTCACTATCGGACAACACCTCATAAGCTGAAACAAGTCAGTCCCACAACAATCAATCTCTTTTACCAGAAACATCAAACCAAAATCAAACTATAATTCAGTCTCTGAATAGGATCGATTTTTATCAAACATCACCATTATTAATATCTGTGAATTTCGCATGAGCTTCAGCATTCCCCTGGTTCTTATCTGGGTGATATTTCAATGCCAACTTCCTATAAGCTCGTTTGATCTGAGCATCAGACGCTCCTTTCTGCACTTGCAATATCTCGTAATAGCTCTTACTGCTGCAACAGTCCATCACCATTGTTACATCACACACACTTAAACACAAAAAGCTCCGACATTATTATAATACACGGTTTGCGAATGTGAAAATACTTACGCAGCGATTGCGGCGACCGCGTAGCATAAAAAAATCACCAGAAACAGCGGAATCGATCCCCGAGTCGCCATGAGGAGAGAGAGTCGGATCTCTCCGGCTGGACCAAGCCCTAGGGTTTCCACTTGTAGCAGCAAAATTAATATCCCGAACTGGTGAAATCAAGCTGGTCCGGCAGCGAGTCCGTTCGGTGCTCTTCAACTTCCCGACCCGATTCAATCACGAAAATATTGGCCGACGTTTTTCTCGTGCGAAATCTCTCCGGCGTTCGACTATCCAAAGTCTGCACGACGGGACGAAATTGCAAACCGTCAACGAATGATTTATCGACACGCGGCATTTCTTGGGCTTTTTCAGGTTGCAACGTGGATGTAACAGCCAATAGGAGGAGAGCAATGGCAACTTGGTCAAAATTCAAATGACATCGAGCCGCGTATCATCAGGCTCTAGTGAGCTGCCGGTTTCCATTGGGGGATACATATCCAGTACAGCTAACTCAGATTGCAGTAAATATTGGTTACACAAAATAAGAGTGGTATATTGGCATTACGTAAATTAAGATGATTTTACATAAATCAGATACATGATAGTTGGAGATTGGCTAATAAAATTTAAAACTATTTCGTTTTAATTGACTGTCAATTGTCTAGCAGAACAAGATCTCATTCCTGTTAGGCTTGAACTCGTCTATTGAATTTTCTAAATTTTAAAGGAAAACTCTGAATTTATTTAGGACGGAAGATATTGAATACTGAGATCGCGATAAAGAGTTGATTTTGCTATACTAACTGCTGCAAGGATTTCTGTTCTGGGGCTCGTGTAGAGGTTTGGCCGACCACTCTAATTCTACAATTCATGAAAGAGGACACTGTAATTTCAGGGGAGATTACTTATATCTTTTAAGTTGTTAAGAGGGATTGCCGAATCACTTTGAAATGCTACTAATTTGAATGTTGTAGAGATTAGTAATTTTATAGGCCGCATTTAGCGCATAAATATCTGCCTGATTGTTGTCCTTAATAGTTGTAGATTTGAAGATGAAGCTCTTGATATAATTTCAATCCTTACTTCTGAAAATGCCTCCTTCATGGATAAAGTTGGAAAGCTGCTGCATCTGAGAGATAACTTGAGCAGAATAGAGTTTTGCTATGAAGGTTCTTCCTATCTGCATTTGTTTCTCCATTCCAGACCTCCCAAATATATAGTTATTACAAAGGCAAGAATCTTCAGTCAACCAAACTGAAATTTTGTAGAACCACTCTTGATCCATGCCTAGGTAGCTTGATTGAAGGAGATGAATTGCACTTGATTGATGAAACTTCTCCCCAGATAAGACCAAACTTCCTTTGCAACATCACTGGAAATAAATAGATGATCTATACTCTCAGTTTGATGAATATTGGCCTTTTGAATTAACTCCTCCACTGGGATGGCTTTATTCAGACATTTCATTAAAAGCAACTGCATCTTAAAAGAATTCAATTTTGCCAAAAAATTACCATTCCATGGGACCTGAAGAAGTAGGATAATGAACTTTCTAAAGCTGGTTGAAGAGAAACTATCATCAATTGACTAAGGGTGTAACGATTCGGTTGGGTTCGGTTTTTAATAAAAATCAAACCAAACTTTTGGTAATCGATTTGAGAAATTTGAAACTGAACTGAACCGCTAGTTTTAAACAACCAAATTGAATCAAACCACATGGTTCGATTCGGTTAGGTTAATTTTTTTGATGAACTTTATTAACTAATTTAACTACTAAATAGAAGAATTTTCATATGAAATCCTAATTTTGTTCGGTTTGGTTTGAAAAAAAATAAAAACCGAATCAAACCATTAGTCATTGGTTTTTCAAAATTTAAAACCGTAACCGAACCACTAACATTCCAAACCGAAACGAACCTATCGGTTTGATTCGATTTACCAGTTTATCAATTTTTATTTACACTCCTACAGTTGACCCTTTCCAGATGAGCTGATTTTCAGTTCGATTCAGATAAATGGCTTTGACATATTCTTACAGCTCGAGAGGTAGACAGCTGAGATATAAGTTCTTTTTGTTGATGTCTTTCCACACCACTTGAATAGTTTTCTCATGTATTCAAAGAATTTTTAAATGAAAATATTTTTCATTGGCCACCACTTTTATTTCCAGAATTTTATCTCCTTTACTTATTTTCTAGAAACTGTTGTATTGAACATATTGAATAATTGGCACTAGCTACTACGAAATTTTTGAGTTAGTCATTAAAACTGAATTAAGCTTATACTTCTTGATCATGAAAGAATCCCACTGATAGTTGCCTTTAATTGACTCCAAGTCAAATTGTATTTAAGAAAATAATTGCTATAAGATAATTCTTTTAAGTTTAGACCCCCTTTATTGATGGATTTTGAAATATATTGTATTGACACCCAACAATATCTCTTTTGGTCTCCATTGTTCCATAAGAAATCCCTGATAAGATTCTACATCTTCTTAACTATTTTAAAAATTGGCATAACAAACATTACATAAACAAGCATTGATTGAAGCACTAACGGTATAACTATAATTTTTCCTACTCGAGATGAAAGATTGAACTTTCAGCCTGAAATGTTCTTTTGAATTTTTTCCACTAAGTAATGAAAATGTTCAATCTTTAGTCTTCCACTAAAGAGAGTAACTTCAAGATAATTGGACGGCAGTTTTCCTAATAGGCAACCTGAAACATGTTGTAGTCTTCTATTCTAAAGAAAAAGAAGCCTTTATGGATGAAAAATTCTACTTTTTTCCAAGTTAACAATTTAGCTTGAAGCTTGACAAAAGTGTTGGATTAGATGCATTAATTTCTTCATTGAGCTGATAGTACCATTTTTAAATATAAGAACATCATTTGAAAATAATAAGTGAGAAATAGTCTTCACTCTTATACTACATACATATTCCTTAATTCTGTGATTGCTCTATGAAATGATTTAAATTAATAATAAAGATATCCATCAACAAAATAAAAAGAACCTTAAGATAAGGGATCTCCCTACTTTAGACCAGATTCAACTCTAAATTCTTTTTGCAAGAGCTTTGAATTTTAATAGAATACTAATAGTTATTATGAAGCATATATACAAGGTCAATCCAATTCTCATGAAAGCTAAAGGCTCTCACAGCATTAATAAAGGCCCAATGCACCTTATCATAAGCTTTGAATAGGTTTAGTTTCATTACAACATTACCTCCCCTGACTTTCTTGTTGATGTCTCTAGTCAATTCATGAGCTAATGTGATATTTTCGATGATACTTCTGTCATGAACAAAGCCACTTTACTCTGGAGAAATGATTTTGTTAAGGTGACCTGCAAGTACAGAAGTAAGAATCTTTGAAATTTTTTGTGACTGAAAATACATAGACTAATAAATCTCAAATCCTTCACAGAGTTGGCACTTTGAATTTTTGGAAATTGTAAATGTTAGCTGCTGAAATACTCCTTGGCATAGATGTACCAGGCTCCCAAAATTGATGCACTGCGCTTTAAGTACATCCTCTTTAATAATGTCCCAACAATATTCATAAAAGAATCCTCAAAATCCATCACAACTAGGTGCATTCATTGGATTTATTTTAAAAACTGCATTCTTAACCTCTAACTTGACAGGTTTTTGGATAAGAGCAAGATTATTTGAATCTGAAATAATGTTTAGAAATTGAATGATATCAAAAAGGTTAGGACAATTGACATACCTACTAATTTTAAAGAGACAGATAAAACATTCATAGCCAGACCTCCAATAATATATGGATCCTCTCTTTCAGTACCATCATTTAGTCTAACTTTTCTGTCTGACTCAGCTTTCAAACACTTTTCTAAAATGACATACTTTTTAGAAATTATCCTTTAAAAGTGGCACTAGATTAATCCTAGCCATTGTTTCAAACTACCGTTATAGTATGATTGAACTGGCTACTGACCGAGCAACCCAGTCGGCACGTACATGGCAAAAAACTAGTTTGAAATAGCGACTGGACTTACTGCAATGTCTATTTCAAACAACGGCTGAACTTTATTTTCTACGTGATTAGAATGAATCCACCGCCGGTTTCAAAAGTCGGTTCCATCTTTGTGAATTTATCATCCCACCAACCTCCCCAAGCTCAGCTTCCACAACCTGGAGACTAATGGATCCATATATCTTAAGCAAATCCACATCTGTCAGCTAAAGGTGAAAACCTTATCAGGTTGGTTTCATAGATTTGTTAGGGTTGGGATGTGAATGTCGCATCTGTTGGCCAGAGGTGAGAGCTCTACCAGATTGGTTTCATGAATTTATGTGGGTTGGGGTGTGGATGCCCCATCTATTGGCTAAAGGTAAGCTTTACCGGATTAGTTTCATGTGTTTGTTGAAATTGTGGGTGTGGATGACTAGATGAGAGAAAACTGGAATGTTGTGGGATTTGAGGCTTATGGTAAATGGGTTTTCGCGAGTTTTGACTGCTATGATATTCTAGATTTTCAGCGTCAAGAGGCTGATAAATTCACAAAGATGGGAATAGCCATTTGAAACTAGTGGAGGATTCACGCCAACTGAGATTTCCAACCGACGCATGAAATAATGTCTAACCTTCTTCTATATGCAGATGGTTACAAGAGGCACTATCTTGGCTAAAGAGAATGGTCAGGATAAGATACAGCATCCAGAGCTCTTCATCTAAATGTGCTGCCACAAGGATCGAGTTCTAGATTTTTCTCATTACATTTGCCTTCACTTAGAGTCCATCAAAGTGAAGTCGAGCATTATGGTGTGTAGTGGAGTAGTGACTTATCAGTTATAATGAGTTAGATCTATTCCTAGAGAGCCGAGAGAGAATTGTCAAATTGTCCGGCTAGCTGTCTTGTGTCGCACACTATTCACTTAGATGAGAGCTATCAGGGTATCCAAAGAAGAGCATATTGCGTGGAGGTATCAGAGAGATGATACACTTCACTAGGACCTGCCTGAGGAGGAGACATAACAACAGATTGGTGGACTTAGCTATCATTACAGATCACATTCACCATCTCCATCCACTTTTGCAACCAAGGCTTGACTAGCTACCTATACTTAGCTAGCTTCTATCGCACCTCAAGTTAAAGTGGTGGACTTATCCCACACATATATGAGGAATCCATCGAACCCGCTTGAGTCTTGAGTGAGGAGCATGAAGACATTGGTTCCGATGTTGATTAAGGAGTAGTGCAGCACTCAGGAGCTGCTCAGGAGGGTGCTCCGCGAGAGAGGCGATGACCCAAATGTTGTTAATGTGCCACCACGTACATACATAGGAGACTGTTCATTTATTTTTATATCAATATCTCATATATACTTGATACTTGACATGTTTATTCTGACTCAATTATTTTCATAATTATCCTATTTTCCCACTGGCACTTTTTTCTCTTAGATTTTAACTACTATGGCAAAGTCGTAGTGTGATATTTTTGTAGAACCGCACCAAAACTCGGAGATTCAGGAAACTCACCACGCGCATGTAGGAAGCTGCCACATGCACGACCAAGTTTGACCGCTTGTAGAGACTTATCCAGGAGCATCATATGCAAGGACGACAAGACGCATGATCTGGTCAGTCAGTGCGCGGCTCGGGAGTTCAGTTTGACTATACATCAATTTTCGCGTTTTTTTTTCCTGCATCTTTTTGCTTTTATTACAGCCATGCTTATGAACTGTGAGGACCAAGTTGATTTTTAGTGTGGGGTGGAAAATCAAAACATTAGTTTTAATAGACTCTGCTTCAGTGTTAATAGAGTTTTTGAGTCTTTTATTTATTTTTAAAATTTTATTTTTTTGAGTCAATATCACAACAATATAAATATGATTTTTTTGAAAAATCTTAAGTCTTGCTAGATATTTGATATTCCATTCTAGTTATTTGATTCCATGCAGATTCTTGTGAATTTTTGTGGTTCAGTTAGAAGATTCAGTTTGAGACCTTGTAGAGCTTCGAAAAGTCTTATCATATCGTGTTGATGCTTAGATTGAGTTAATATTTAATAATTTTATCTTTTTTACGCATTTAAAAATATTTTTCATAATTATGTGGTATGAGGCCTATTATCTTTTGATAGCATGACTTATCAAAAAGAGAGAGACATGTTTGTGAGAGTGATAGAAAAAATCATGTATTCTCTTATACTCACGAAGTTTAAACTGTCAAACTCCTCAAAATATGAGATTGTGTCCTAAGCCCCCGCTTGATATTCCACTGATGTTAAGCAAAATTATTATTTGAGTATCCCTATGTATATCGGATAGGTAAGGGTATGCAATTTTTTTATTGACTAGTAAGGCATACTCATCCATGTTATCATTGGCATTATCATTACTGATTATTCTTAAGATGATCAGGTACATGAGAAGGCAGGTACGTCTTAAAAGCTAAATAAATTTGATGTTGATGAATATGTCTTTATCATATTTATTTTTTTGGTATCTGCCATTTGAATTAAGTTACATGTCTAGATCGTGGACGGATAACATGGTAAGGATACTTAAAACTAAACTACATAGAATACATATTTGCTACTCCTTTATTTTTATTGTTTGCTCGGGGACGATCAAGAATTAGTGTGGGGTATTTGATTAGAACAAATTATTCAGTCTATTTTATACCTAACTCACCTGATTCTTAACGGTGTGAGAGTATTAGTTAATGGTTTTAGTTAGTTTCCAAATTAAAGAGCGACTTTAGGGCTTCATACGAAAATACTAAAAGAATAATTTTTAGAGCAAAAGACGGATAAAATTAGATTGATGATCAGAAGTCACTTACTGATCAAGCGCACAACATGCGCTAAGATTGCAGCCGCACATGTGATGACATGGCAGAGAAGATGCATAACGTTAATAAAAAAAGCAAAGTACGTTGACCCGACAGAGGTTGGGCACATGGCGGAGCATGCGGTGGTTAGCAGTGCGTCTTGCGACGCACACATGTTTCCTAAAATCAGGACAATGGAATTATGCAACTTTCAAGACCAATATCCTTCACACTAGATGTCCGATTTGAGTGTTTCAAATTGATACAGAAAGATAAAATAGGGATCTATAATTTTCTAAGAGGAGTCAAAGTTTATTTCTTGCCGTATTTGCGCCATCAGAGCCAATACAAATAATTTTCAAAAAAATTTAAATTTAGCTCCCGATTTTGAGTTTCCGATTTTTACCATTATTAAATTTAGCTCCCGATATATATATATATATATATATATATAGGGCGGATCCGGTGAAAACCTATTTGGATTTGTAAACTAAGAACTAGTTATTATAGCTATTATAGGTATATCTATTATATATAGGGAGGTTCCGTTAGCAACCCCCTTTTGATATAAGAACTGAGAACTAGTTGATGACCCTTAGATTTTTTTAATCCTATGGTGGATAATACAACCTACTTTTTGTTGGAAAAGCAAGCTAAGGGGTATTGTGCACGAGAGAGTTTATTGAAAAGTTGGATTTTCTAGGTAATCGGTGGCTTCATCTATTGTCTTTTACATGTCTTTTTCGATTTTTTCTGAATTGTGGATTTGTGGCTTCCTCTACTAGTTCTCGAATGGATTTCTGGGTTGTTGGTTTGTAGGTTTTATGTGTTACTGAGTTCTCTTTGTATTACTAAGTTATGAGATCTTTGTTGGTTTGTGGGTTTCAGTTTGAGTTATTGAGTCTCTTAGTGGATTTTTGAATCTGACTTTGAGTTCTCTGTGTTTTGTCGATTTTCTGCATTTTCTGTTTAGATTAACTTGATTCGTTTAGTGGGTTTCAAACTTTATGTGTTATATGGGCTTGTGTGTTTCATGTGTTTCAATGAGTTTGTGCATACATGTGTTTCAATGAGTTTGTGCATACATGTGTTGTGGTTTTTCTGTGTTTGTGGGTTTTGTGTGTTATTTAAACTTTATGTTTTTTTGGGTTTATTAATTTTGTGTATGTGTTTTCTAGATTAACATGATTCGTTTTATGGTTTTTCAAACTTCTTATTTTTTTTGGTATGTGATTTTTGGAGTTTATGTATTTTTCAGATTAACGTGTTATTTTTTGTGGGTTTTTGTAGGTTTTGAAAATGTATGTGTTTTGTGGGTTTGTGTTTTTATGTGTTTTCGTGAGTTTTATGTGCTTACGTGTTTTCCCGATTAATGTAATGTGATTTGTGAGTTATTTTGGTTTTATGTGTTTTTGTGGGTTTTATTTGTGTCCTCTGAATTAACATGATGTGTTTTATGTGTTTTTCAATAGTGTTTTTGTGCTTTGTATTTTTTGATGTGTGCTATCGAATATGTGTTTCGTACTTTATCATGTGTTTTTATTGTTGAACATGTGCTTTAATTTGTTCTTTTTTATTTGTGCTTTTTGTTTTGTACTATCTAGTTTTGTGTTTTGTTCTTTGTGCTTTAGACTTTAAAACTTCATAAAAAAACTCATAAAATCCAGATTTAAATCTCTGAAAAGTAAAACATCACATGTCAGAATGAGTTTGGTTGAGAACAAATGAGTTTTGATGGAGAGAAACACGTGTTTAAATGGGTTTGGGAGTGAGAAATGAGTTTGGTGGAGAGAGACGTGTGTTTTGTGTTTTCCAAATTAATGCGATGTGTTTTATGTGTTTTTTCAATTTTCTTGAACCAATCTATGGTTGTTAGAAAACAAAAAATACAAAACCCAAATACTAAACATAAGTAGGACATAGAAAGTAGAAACACAATGCAAAGACACAAAGCACAAGATGTAGATCAGTACTTTTCGCACATACACAACTCAAAACAGTAATGTACAACATTAAATGCAGATTAACACTTTCAAAGAAATAAGTTACATGTGTTTTGTCATCGTATCTTATACTTTCTCACGCACCTGGTATGTTGTGCTTTGTGTTTTGTTGTACTTTAATAATTTAAAGAAATCTAAGAAATGACTAAGCATAAAGCAAAAAATCAAAACAAAAAACGCAAAACACATACCCTGATTTGAACCTATAAAAGCACGACATCACAAGGCTAAACTCAGAAAACGCAACAAAACACATCACACAGCAAAACACACACCCAGATTTGAACCTGTAAAAGCACAACACCACACGTCAAAACTCAGAAAACGTAACAAAACACATCACACAGCAAAACACACACGCAGATTTGAACCTATAAAAGCACAACATCACGCGTCAAAACTAAAAAAATGCAACAAAACACATCACACAGCAAAGCACAACAAAAAATATAACACAATAAAGCACAAAGTATAGGAAAGCACGAATCAGCTGCATGTAAGATGAGGTGAGAGGAATTAATGGATTTTTTAAAAAAAGAGGTGAGAGAAATTAATGGAAAGCACATCACACTAACCGATGTGCTTTTTTGTCTGACATTGTACTTTTCAAGAAACCATTTTTGCCATCTCATCCCATTTTACCCTTTTCAAATGCCACATCCTCTTCCCTACACCCAACACACGACACCTGTCCATGCCTCTAAGCCATCAGATTTCATCATCTAACGTTAATAATTTAGTTCTCAGTTCTCATCAAATATTGAGTTCCCAGAAGAACCCCTTATATATATATATAGGGGGCAGTTCTATTGGGAACTCCCTTTTGTTGGAGAACTGAGATCGAAGGGCTATGAGGGGTGGACAGGTGGCAGAAAAAAAAAGGTAAGAAAATGAAACGTTGCAGCAAGATATGGGCAGAATTGTTTTGTTTCCCATCTCACTTTTCACTTTCTCACTCACTCTTATCATTATTACACAAACTCTCTCCTCTCATACCCAATCAAAACACACCCGTCTATCTCCACAAAACTCATTTCTCTCTTCCCAAATCTATTTTTCCTACCCAAACTAACTCAAACACACCAAAACTCATATCTCTCTCCCCAACCCCATTATTGATTTTTAAATTTGTGTTTATATTGTAGTTTATTATTTTTAGTGTTGTTTCTCTTTTTTGTGAGCTTTTTTTTGTGATGTTATGTTCATGGGTTTTCTAGATTTTGGTGTGTGATGTTGTGTTCTTGAGTTTTCTGAGTTTTAACGTGTGATATTCTGTTTTATTATGTGATGTGTTTTTATTGTGTATTCTGGGTTTTGACATGTGATGTTGTGCTTGTCTAGATTTTGTGATGTTGTGTTCATGATTTTTTTAGATTTTGACGTGTGATGTTGTGTTTTTTGAGTTTTAATGTGTGATATTATATTTTTGAATTGTGTTTTGTTGTGTGATGGATTTTTGTTATGTTTTCTAGGTTTTTAAGTTTTCACGTGTGATGTTGTGCTTTTCTGAGTTTCAAATCTGAATTTGTGAGTTTAATGTAAAATTTTAGAGCACAAAGCATAAAACACGTCGAACATTGAACACATCATCATTACACTATCTCTCATCTAGGTTGTTACGTATATGTTGTGTTTTGTTGGGTGATATGTTTTTGTTATTTTTCTGAGTTCTGACATTTTATGTTGTACTTTTTTGGTTTTAAATCTGGGTTTTATGAGTTTTCTATGAAGTTTAAAAGTACAAAACATAAAACACAGAGCATAGAAGCACATTGAATATTAAATACACTAAGTACAATGTATAACAAATACAACGCTCAAAGGTTAGAAATTAATAAAAATTGAATAGTGACACAAATGTAATGATGATTAGAGTGGGTGAGAGAAAAGTGAAAGCGAACTTTTAATGTAATGTGAGAGAAAAGTACACCTACTTGACTGACATTTCTTATAAAGTAGGTTTTACTTTTCTTACATCATTTTTCTTGAGAAGTGGTTGTGTTAATCATGATAGGTATCAAGTCTCTTTGAACGTTGTGTTTTAAAATTTTTACTCAATGTATTATGGGTTTGATGTGTTTTTGTGCTTTAGAACTTTGTAGAAAACTCACAAAATCTAGATTTGAAACGATGAAAAACACAATATCACACGTCAACACCTAAAAAATACAGAAAACACAACAAAAATGCATCATCTCTTTCCTCAAACCAATTTTTATGATTTTTAAATCTGTGTTTGTGTTGTGTTTTTGTTGTTTATTATTTTGTGATGTTTTAAGTACTGAACATGGTACGTTCATATGATCATTAGTTGTGTTTTTTGATTTTATGTGTTTTTACGTATATGTTGTGTGTTGTTGGGTGATATGTTTTTTTTTGTTTTTCTGAGTTCTGACATTTGATCGTGCTTTTTTGGTTTTAAATTTGGATTTTATGAATTTTCTATGAAATTTAAAAGTACAAAACACAAAGCACATAGCATAGAAGCACATTGAATACTACATACAAAAAGTACAATGTATAGTAAAACATAATGCTCGAATGTTAGAAATTAATAAAGAATGAATAGTGCACAAATGTAATGATGATTAGAGTGGGTGAGAGAAAAGTGAAAGCGAACTTTTAATATAATGTGAGAGAAACGTACACCTACTTGACTGACATTTCTTATAAAGTTTTACTTTTTACACCATGTTTCTTGAGAAGTGGTTGTGTTAATCATGATAGGTATCAAGTCAAGTGAATTTGAATCTTTGAATGTTGTGTTTTAAACATTTTACTCAATGTGTTATGTGTTCAATGTGTTGTATGCTTTATGCTTTATAACTTTATAGAAAACTCATAAAATCCAGATTTGAAACCATGAAAAACATAACATCACATGTCAACACCTCAAAAACACAGAAAACATAACAAAAACGCATCATCTCTCTCCTCAAACCAATTTTTGTGATATTTAAATTTGTGTTTATGTTGTGTTTTGTTGTTTCTCTATTTTTTGATGTTTTCAAGTACTGAATGTGGTACGTTCATACAATCATTGGTTGTGTTTTTTAGATTTTATGAGTTTTTACGTATATGTTGTGTTTTATTGGGTGATGTATTTTTGTTGTTTTTTTTAGTTCTGACATTTGATGTTGTGCTTTTTTTCGTTTTAAATCTGGATTTTTATGAGTTTTTTATGAAGTTTAAAAGTATAAAACACAAAGCACAAAATACAAAGCATATAAGCACATTGAATACGAAATACACTAAGTACAACATACAATAAAACACAAAGCTCAAAGGTTGGAAATTAATAAAAAAGTAAATAGTGATAAAAATCAACTTGACTTTACACACTCATCATGACTTGACATAAAGCCACTTTTCAAAAAAGAATTGGTGTAGAAAAAGTAAAACTCACTTTTCAAGAAAATCATTACTTTTAGTACATCATTTTTTTTGAAAAGTAAAAAATTAGTATCATGATGGATGTTAGTTAAGTGTATTTGTGAGTGTTAGTCAAGTGAGTGTTGTACAAAGCATGACCGCAAAGAAAAAGCACAAAACTCGATAGTATGAAAACATAATAAAGTACAAAGCACAAAATACATCTTCAATAGTACGAAACACATGATAAAATATAAAACACAAAGCATATGTTCGAGAGTACGAAATTCATGATAAAGTATGAAACACATATCCGATAGCACACATCAGAAAGCACAAAGCACAAAAACCCTACTCGAAAACACACAAAACACATCACATTAGTCCGAAAAACACATAAGCAAAGAAAACCCATAAAAAACATAAAATCAAAAAATCCACAAAAAATCACATTAATATGGAAAACATATTTTAAAACCCAGATAACCTATAAATGAAGAACAAAAAGCATACGTGGGTTTTAAAACCCAAAACGCTAGAAAACCCACAAAACCCAGAAAAACCACATAAAATCTTAAACCCGGAAAATCCAGAACTGAAGAACGAAAAATCATGAGTTTTAAAATCCAGAAAACCTAAAATATAAGATCACAAACACAACATCAACCAACAAAACCCAGAATATCCAAAAGTACAACAACATGCAAGAGAAAGTTTGAAGCTTAAATGTTTCAATGGAGATGAGTGGGAGATGAATTTCATGGCTTTTGGAAAATGAGTTTCACTTCAATGTGTTTCAATGGAAATAAGGAGAGATGAGTTTCATGAGTTTGCACTTGAGAGAATGATGGGTTTCATGAGTTTGCACTTGAGAGTGGAGTACGAGAGAGAGAGAGGGAGAGAGAGGGAGAGAGGAGTACGAGAGAGAGAGGGACATAGGTTTCAATGGAAGCAACTTTCCAATAAATCTTCTATGCCCACAATACTCTTCAACTCACTTTTTTAGCAAAAAGTGAAATGTGATAGTCACCCTTGGATTTAAATATCCAAGGACCAGAAAATTGTTCTCAGTTCTCATATCAAAAGGGGGTCTTCAAATGGAACCTCCCTCTCCATGTATATAGTCCTTTTCTGCCTAGTTTGCTTCAAGATTTGCAAGTCCCTTTTGTCGACCCATTGTTCTTTATTGTGACAATTCAGCTGCGCTCCACATCGCTCGAAATCCTATTTTTCACGAATGCACTAAGCACATTGAGCTGGATTGTCACTTCGTCCGACAACATGTCCAAACCCTTTTTATTGATCCGACACATATACAGTCTTCTCAGCAGACTGCAGACTTGTTTACTAAGCCCCTCACAGCAGATCGCCTGACGTTTCTCATGTGCAAGCTCTATGTCTCGAATTTTCTCCACGCCGAATTTGAGGGAGGATGAAGGGTTGGAGTGTCATAATATGATACTTCAGGTTGTGTTTTGTAATTAAAGTCGGGGAGTATTCTGCTTATTTGTATATCTTGAGGAGTATTGTGCAAGGCAGGAAGACATATAACATTTGTAAAACTTTAGTTTCATTCAAAGAAAAACACGCTGGTTTTTAGTTCCGGTGAATCCTTCCTCTTTCCCAGTTTCTAGTTCGTTTCTTTCTTTCTCAGGGGAAGCTCCAGCGAAGCTCGAGGTGAGCTTTTCACATTGATTCAACCGCACATAATAATAATAGCCGGCCCTGAATCAGTTATTAGGTTCGTAGATCACTGAGATTGACAAATGGAGTGTCGTTTTTAAATTAGGTAGTATGAATCGTACCTGGAAATAAATGGCATTTTTGTCATTCAACTGTGTAACAATGACTAGCCAATCATACAACCATGAAATACGACAATAATTTGTTTTCGTTTTTCATAAGCATTATACTACCGCTTCTCCTCTTATACTAGTTGTTTAAGATTAAAATGAGTAGACGACTAAAAAGATATTGATACAAGCGGTTGAACAAATTTAATGGGTGTGTTGTTAATGTTTTTATTTTAAATTTCGTGCAAAAAGTAAAATTAGTAGATCATTATTGGCGAGAAAAGATTCTTTTATTGATTATGATAATGATGTTATTAATGTTTGCTTTTTAAAATAGTTGTTGATAGTAAATACACATTGAAAATTATTAAGTGACAAATAAAAATGGAGCAGAAAAAATTCGGTTAAGTGACATCAGCGGGAGTTTATGAATTTAGAAATTTGGTAGTGGTCCCAATAGAAACAGTTGTCATTTGTGTTTAAAAAAAGTATAAATAAATAAAATAAATAAATATATTTTAACAGGGTATATAATTTACGGATAATATTCAAAAGGGGCTCTGAACTATCATCACTTACTTATTTGCGGTCTGAACCACCACAATTTCTAAAAAGAGTGCGATGAAAAAAGAAATGAACTGATTTTCTAAAATAAAATTTACCATTACATTCTTTACCTAATATTATTATAAAAGTTAGATTTTTGTGTGAAAATTACGTCGTTTGGTTATCAAAATAAATAATATCGTTTTGCGCACATAAAGAAAACAACATCTTTTCATACTCAATCATTTTATAATTTTCAACAAATTTAATAAGATTAACTTCATTTAAGAAATCTAACAAACTGATCTTAAGCATCATTCAAAATCTGTCCATTTTTTTTAATCACACTCTTTTTGAAAATCGTGGCAGTTCGGACCACAATTGGGTAAGCGGTGGTAGTTCAGGGTCCCTTTTTTGTTTTTTCTCTATAATTTATGTATACAAATGACTAAAATACTGTTGTTTTAAATTATGTTTAAAAAATGTAGTATTTTTAGTATTTTAGGTTAGTGTTTTCACAATATAAGAATTATAGGATTTTGAAATGATGTAGTTTTGGTTTGAAACATATTAAAACAATAAAAATCTAAAACGCAGAAACCTAAAAAACTTTGTAACACAATAATACTTAAAAAATAAATAAAAATTCTTAAAAACCATTTAAAACAGGATCATTTTAAATGTATTTATTTCCACCAAATTCAGAAATAAATGTTTCATGGAAATATTTGAAAATAATGTCGTACTGCGTGCATGCGTTGTCAGGATTTAATACATCAATCAGTTATTATAAGTACGGAGGGAGTATGTGACCAGCAACAAGAGAACGTGTGCCATATTGGTCCAAGGTTGTGTGAATCGTCGATTCAATAGCCACGCTGACGCAGTCGTATTTTCGTGGCATGTTTTTGCATGACGTCATTATTAAATTTGTCGTACTCTAGTTACTGGCACCGCTCTACGCACAGCCACCCAATGGTGACTCAGCAGAGTGAAATTTGAGTGACGTAAACCCTTCATTATTTTGGTTGCGATAAAAAAACCCGTAATTAGGTCATTTTTCAACTCTGTGCAGATATGAGAAATTCTTGATACCAATGTGGTGTGTTGAAAAATAAAAAATATTTTTAAACTAATAGCAAATCATTTCATGTCATTTTAGTTTTTCAAATGAGATATATGACACTTCGTGATTATCGGTGTACACTAACACATGATGAATTATATAAACTCAAAAATTAATCGTGCAGGTATATGGTCAACAAATCAATCTATCCTTTTGATTGACCCCGTTCGATGTCGAAAGTGCATCGCAAAGTAACATTTTGTTACAAGTGCTCCAAACATTTGGACTAGAAAATCCCGCTGGCATATGTATGCTTGAACCAGCATGTGCAGTTTTGCACTGGGTTTTCATTGACATATATCACAATCTGAAGAGGGTGGAGTATAATGATAAAAGTAAAAAATGTCAAATGAAAGAAAGAATGAGTAGGATACATGATAATCCGAGAGTGATTCATGAATATAGATAAGGATACGCATGACATAAGATTAACCCCAATCTACTAAAAAAGGAGAAATATTTGGGTGAACTGTGTCCACCACGTGACGAGGAATACTGCCAATAAAAAATCATCGACACACGTTGAAAAATTAAAATTACACCTGACGCACAAAAAAATGTTTTTATGGGACAAATTTGCTTTCCATGGAGCACTATTATTACTCAATGCCATTTGTGTATGGAGAAAATGGATATCTTAATTTACGTAGCTCATCAAGATACTATTAGTTTAATTATCTAAGTACATTTAAGTTTAGCTAATGAGGTAAAGGGATTTTAGATGGGCACAATTCATCACGTGGATTGTGAATATATCAATAACAATTTGCTACGTGTTGTCATTTGGACAGACCATGTGACGTTTTTGAAAAATTTTAAAAAATTAAAAAACAATGATAAAACGTCACGTATCATTTTGACTTTTCAAAATTTCAAGTAACGACGTCCTAATGGTGTCCATATTTCCACCAATCTCTCATCAATGAGGTATTGTACACACCACGTAATAAAATTAAAACTTTTAGAACTTAATTTTTGATTTTATTAATAAGTTTGGTTTTATTATTATCAAACAGATGTACGCTATAGCTCAGTTCTAGAGCAGAAAAATCGGCCAGTTTCAGAAAATAAATATGTTGAATATGTTATGTGGGGACGGATCAGGTGAAAACCAGTTTGGATATGTAAACTGTGAACCATCTATGATCGTTAGATTAATCATACATGGACGTATGAGATTAAATTGAACTTTATCCGCTTTCATAAATGAGATAATAATTAAAATAGGAAAGAGATTATGTTACCGTAAAAAAAGATTTGATAGATTTAAATCCCACTTATTTAGCGATTGATTTTTTACTCATAAAATCATGTATTTTTGTTTTTTAACGATTTAATTTCTTTGTCATAATTTGTATGTGTTGTTTTTAATAAAAAATGCACTCGAACCCTTTTTATATATTTTGGTGCACAATTCAATCTATGTGCATTGTCTGATCTTTGGTGCACAATTCAATTTTGGTGCATGATTTGGTCTTTGGTTCACAAATTCAAATCCTCGGTGCACAATATGTTTTTATATTTCTTTTATGGTCATTTTGATGAATGTACTTTTTGATGAACACATTGTTTTAAATTTTTGATATCTATAACTGGTGCACAAGCTGATATAGCAAAGGGCATACTGATTTTGTTGTAAAAATGTGCACCACTTTTACTAAAGAATTGTATAAGACTAATGGTACACACAGCTCACAGACTACTCTGATATAAAGATGTGCACTACAACATTAAAAATGTGCACCAAAATTCATACGTGCACCATTAAAAAATTCAACAGATTTAGACATGCACCATGAAACTCAGAAAATTGTGCGCCACTACGGATTTTCTGCGTTCCGGTGCATCGATTGTGATGAAATCAGGGTGAATTCGAACAGCCATCCATTGCGTAGGATTCTCTCAGTCCAGATCTGAGGTAACCACAAAACTCAGAAACTTAAACTAGAAAGAAAACTGCACTTGAAAAAAAGAAAGCTTTTAGACACAAGGGGTATGAAAAGTTCTATTAGTAAAGAAAAACAACATGGAACAGAAAAACAACTTGGAAAGAAAAGAAAAAGACTCATTGTAGACAGCAGTAAAAAATTACATAATACATACCGGTAATTTGAGCTTTAATGGAGAGAGACATGAACAAAAATCAGATTTGCTCTGTTAGTCATTTTCACAAACGGTTGATGTGCATAACAGCCATCACCATCCAAAAAGCTATCACCCACCAGGTTCACATCCCAGTTCCCATCCTTCCCACTCCATCCCCGTTCACATCCATCTTACCGTCATACCCTCCACGAGCATCTGCACACCTGCTGATTTTTTTCTCCCTCAGAATCAGATTGTGTCTTTGAAGATGGTGAAGGAGATTTGGCTGGTGAGAAACAAGATGTGTGGAGAGGAGATGGCTGCGGTTGAGAGATGGGTGAGAGAAGATGGGTGGAGTTGAGAGACATGTGAGAGGATTTAATCGTAAAGAAGATAATTTAGCTACCTAAATTAAAGGAGATGATTATAACTTAAAATTAAAATAAAAATATATCTTTGATCTTAACCGTAGGATGATTTAAAATCAATGAACCTCATTGGTTCACAGTTTACATATCCAAACTGGTTTTCATTTAATCCACTCCCTATGTTATGTTATTTAAAAGAACGTATAATAATTTTGAATGAATATATAATCATGTATGTTTGAATGCATAGTTTAAATTTAGGGGAAAAACTCAAAAGGGGTCACTGCTTACCCAATTGCGGTCAGAATTACCATGATTTTCAAAAAAGGTGCAATGAAAAAAAATTGGACTGATTTTCTAAATTAAAATTTATTATTACATTCTAAACCTAATATTATTATAAGACTTATATCTGTGTGCGAAAATTACGTCATTTAGTTATCAAAAGACGTTTTTTTATGTTCGCAAAATGATATAATTATTTTGATAACCAAACGACGTATTTTTCGCACACAAATCTAAGCCTTATAATAATATTAGATTAGAAATGTAATGGTAAATTTTATTTTAGAAAATCAGTCCAACTTTTTTTTCATCGCACCCTTTTTGAAAATCGTGATAGTTCTTACCGCAATTAGGTAAGTGGTAGTAGTTCAGGACCCTTTTTGGATTTTATCCCTTAAATTTAATGAACACTAAGGATGCGTGTGCATAACTAGCTACACTTAAATGGAGTTCTTAGGTGGAGTGGACACTATCAATAAGAATTCGTCACGTGTCGCGTTGAAAAGTCAAACTGACACGTGGCGATTTACCAAAAATTTGAATATATTTTGATTTTTCAACACGACAAGTGTCGAATTTTTATTGGTGGTATCCATCCAAAAATTTCTCCATTTAAATGTACCTTAAACTTTGCGTTAAGGCAAGGTCATTGCAGATAAATCCAAAATACATGATTGAAAGTAGACTTTGGGGCTAGCTAGTAGTATCTCCTCTTAATTTAAATGTGGCAATTTCGATTCATTTAGTACAATCCAATTAAGTTGATTTTAATCAAATAATAAGATTTCTGACACACACAAAAAAAAGCTGGCTCACTAATCTTATGATCTCTTCTCACTATCCATTCCCAAGGAGTAGAATCAACAATCTCAAGGGATCATCATTACTGACTTGTTGGTCTACTTCTTCACCCCCGGCTAATTCATTTCCCTATATAAATTTGGAAAGTGATTAGAGAGAGTAGGTGTGAACCAATAAACTCCCAAAAAATGGGGAGAGCTCCTTGCTGTGCAAAGGCTGGGCTGAAGAGGGGGCGGTGGACGGCCGAGGAGGACCAGATCCTGATCAAGTACATACAAGACCACGGCGAGGGCTCGTGGCGTTCCTTACCTAGAAATGCAGGTTCTCCTTCCTCGATCATTGGAGAGATCTTTGATTCTCCTATCTTTCATATATATATATATATATATATATATATATATATATACTGCTGCCTAGTGCATACATTTATTTTGTCTAATTAAAGTTTTGGGCTCATCTTTTCATTAGGTACTGATTTTGTTTTGTTTTTTTTTTCCGACACCATCGGAGGGCTCATGAGATGTGGAAAGAGTTGCAGGCTTAGATGGGTGAACTACTTGAGGACAGACTTGAAGAGAGGCAACATATCTCCACAAGAGGAGGATCTCATCATAAAGTTGCATGCCACTCTAGGTAATAGGTGAGTGTCAATCGGCCTACGACCTAAACCATGTCTACATTACTCGTACTAAAAGAAACTAGGTCAGCCGCCAATGGATAATTTCGTTTATAGGGCTTCTTCATATGCAACTAACTAACAAGTTGAATTTCATCTCATTGCTACTATATACCTTAGCTCGTCGTAATGCCATATACTTTTTCTTCTGGATACAGATGGTCATTGATTGCGAGCCAGCTACCAGGGCGGACTGACAACGATATCAAGAACCACTGGAACTCTTATTTGAGCCGGAGCATCAATGTATGGAGAAGACCGGCCGCGAGTGACACTTTGCCACAACATATCTTAGACAATCTAGCAAAACTGTCTGCCAAACTCAATAACAATCCTTCAACCAAAAAGAAAAGTAATGAGAGAAATGTGGCAGCCATTAAGGAGACAGGTGACAAGCAGATACCAGTAAACCCACATGATAATAACGACAAACTTCAGACGACGCCAGACGTGCATAAGCAGGACTTACTCCCGACTAGAAACTCATGGAGCCAGAAATGTTTCGAAAGCATTTTATTCTTATTAGAGGATCAACAAGATAATGCTGAGGAGATGGAGATGGGTCCGTTAGAAAACTATATTGATGAGCTAGTCTCATTAAGTGACGACATGGTCGCGAACACGGCGACGCCTCAAACCATTTTTTCAAATGAGATTCTTCTTAGCCCTACGGCTATACATCTTGAGTTCATGAATAATGAAGACTTAAGGAGCACTACCAGCCAGGCAGAGATGGGCTCTAGCTGCAGGTTGTCAACGCAGCAGCAGCAGCCATCTTTATCCCCATCCCCATCCCCATCCTCATTATCTTTATCATCTCATTTCACTATTGATCAACCGTTGTGCATATCTGGTGCAGACCTGAACTGGGAAGATTACCTTGTTGACAACCCTGATCATCACGATTTGATGAATCATGAGCTGGGGAGCTTTCATAATAATATTTCATGGCTATGGGACGATCCATTCCATGGTCATGATGCGGGGAGCTTGGGGCTGTAAAAATGTGGCTAGCTGATAACCAAAATTTATGTGTTGTGGTCCTCATCATTCATATCATGCTCCATCTCATGCATTGATTTCTTTGCTTTAGTAAGTATCATCAGCTAGCTACCGTCAAACCTCTGGCTAGCTGTAGGTAAGTGTCGTGTGTGGGTTGGCTTCAATGTTGATATTGTCGTTGCTGGGCATGTTGTAGTAATTGTTCATGTGTGTGTGTTGACAATGATACCGGTCCCTGGAGTCGTGGGAATATGTAATGCTTTTGTTTGATGGAGTGGATCCATCAACAGTGTGTATATACGCAGTCGCTTTTGGTCCACGAAATACCCTACAAAATTCCACCATTTTATCATATTCAGAATATATATATATATATATATATATATATATATATATATATTTTGACTCACATTCGTCAGCATTCAGTATTGAAGATCTCCACCTAATAACTTTACTTTTTCGTTTTAATCAATATCAATTGATGCAAATTAATTTTTTATGAGGAATTTTTTTCTTTACTGTCCCTCTTCTTTAATTTATTTCTTTTTTTTATAATTTTAAACTATTTTATGAAAAGGAAAAGTTAGTTGAATCTTTTGAGGCCATTGGCGATGAGAGTTCATTATTAGAGAGTTGATGAAGAAAATCGACGTGTATGGTGGTGGAGTTTGAGAGCCGATTTGTAATGAGTTTTTGGAATGATAAGATGTATTGGGGATATGCCCAAATGAAGTGGGGCTAGAGGCGCGCGAGCTGAACTTTAGTTGTATTCAATGAATTTGAAAGGAGGAAAAAATGTTTGTTCAAATGTTGACGAAGCTGGTGGTGAAATCAAATTGATGATGATGATCAATTTTTTTTGAGACTTCAATCTCAATAATTAAAAAATAAATATTTACGTATCTAAATCTCCAAAATGTATATTTGGTTCATGTAAATGAATATTGGAAGTTAATTCAAAGCAAACATGTTCAAAATATAAAAAAAATTATCAATTTTTGTTTGAAATAGAGATTTAAGGAAAATTAATCATAAACTAAACGCTCATATTTGAGCAATGGATACTACATTCATTGAAATGAATATCTCTACTACTTTACTAATATGAATACACAGTAAATTCAAATAAATATGGAGTCCAATATACTTCTTCTATCATATTTTACATATCACTTAACTGAATTTTTTTGTTCAATTTTACTTGTCACTTAATAATTTTCAATACATATTTAATATCAATAAATATTTTAAAACGTCAAACTTTAATCATTTCATTATCATAATCAATAAAAAATTTGTTTTTCATCAGTAATCATCTACTCCCTCTGTTCGGAATTAGTGGTCGTGCAGTAATAAAGCGCGTAGATTAAGATAAGCGTTCACAATATTTTCTCTTTCTTAATTATTGCCTTATTAACCTAATTCTATATCCCTTCCTTCCAAAAACCCATCGGTCGGTGAACAAATCGTGCCGAAAATTTCGTCTCCTTTCCTATGATTGCTCGATTCGTCTGTGGATCATGTAGTAAAACCTTCTATTTCTAACCTTCCGAGTAGTTCGTCTAATCAACTGATGTCGCTCGTGACTGAGACCACGCGCTGCTGTTGTGGACGTCACTAGCCGGAACCAGCCGACCGGGCTCTGACAAAGCAGATGAGACACTCCAACCGGACAAGTTTGCTGTGTCACCGCATGAAATCGACGGTGCGTTAAAAAGGAGATGAGCAATGAAGATGGGAATAGATGAAAGAGACGGAGGATTGACATACGATGCAAGGTTGAGAGGGATCTTATTGAAGTCCGTCCATTTACTTTTGATTTTGACCGACGAGGGTTGTTTTTGTCAAGCGACATCCGTCGCGTAACTCTTGTTACAGAAAGAAGCCATCAATGCTGGATCCAATCGAGTCTGAGTTGAATGATAAAAAAGTATTTTTCACTCGATATGTCTCGATGAAGGCTCAAAAGAGTTAACGGAAGATGGATCTAGCTTCCTGGACACTTCTATTTTTGATTGGGGTGTTTGATGAAGGATTTTGACCTTCATCAGCTTCAATGGGGTTACGCCATAGAAGCTTGCATTTTCCGGAAATATTTTGGTATCTTCAGCAGCTTCTGGCGAACTGATTTGGGTTGGTCTGATAGTTCAAGTAAAAGTGCTTTAAAATCATGGAAAAGAGGGAAATTATAAAACTTAATTAATTAATATTTGATTTTTATGGTAGATGTGATGATTTAATGTGCAATGGAATTGTTACTCCTTCTGTCTTCTTTTACTTGTCACTTAATCGAAATTTTTTGTCCACTTTAGCACAACATGCAACGATTCTAATAAACTTTCAAATTTCCAAAACATTAACTACTAAATTTTATTTATTATCACCTTAACATAAGAGCTGACACGTGTCCTTTTCACACCAATCCAAAACTCCCTGCATACTCATTCAACAACTTTTCTTTCCTGTTGATGCACATCTCTCTTCCCCTGTGTTTATTTTTTTGGACTAAATCTTTATACAAATAATCAAGATCGAGTCTAAAAAAAGGGTTGATCACTGACGAGCTTTTTGTACGCCTATTGAGGTTATCATCGTTAGCGCTGCGATCTGATTCGAGGAGCTTATAGCTGCTTTCGCCTGCGCTGATTATCGGAAATCGACACCCACCGTAATAACCCACTCCGTTGAGCTCTACGGCTTTCGCTTGTGCGACACCCACCGTAATAGCCTACTCTGTTGAGCTCTGCTGCTTTCGCCTACACTAGCTTCAGCTTGTTGGAAATCGACACCCACCGTAATAGCCTGCTCCGCCGAGCTCTGCTGGATGTGCTGAAGTCGGAGCAAGAAAGGAGAAGTCTTTCATGATGGATGACTATTGAAATCATCCTGTGTGTCTAAATCGAAGTTCCATACTGTGGTAAAAGTGAGAAAGAGAGCCACAGGCTCTAAATCAAGCCGATTTGATCTGCCAAGATCAAAAGTTCTCACCTTTATACTAACTATGATGGAGGTGGAGCGGCGGTCGGTGGGTGGTGGGCTGGCTCTGAGCTCGTCCAGATTTGACGTGAGGTGAGTATTATCCGAGGAGGTGTGATAATGAAGAATTAATTAAGGGACCAAAAAAGGTAAGAGAAGTTAATCCATAATTATTAATAATTACCCTAATTCACGCGCTAATTGACTGTGCGACCTGTATATGCGAACAGAGAGAGTAAGTGATAAGTAAAAGTGAATAAATATTTTTAGTTAAGTGACAAGTAAAAGAGGCAGAGGGAGTAATAATTTTACTTTTTGCGTGATTTTAAAAAAAATATTAATCTACCTATTAAATTTGTTCAACCACTAGCATTAACTTCATCTTAATCAACTTAAATAATCTTAAACAATATATAATAGAGGACGGAGGGAGTTTGTTTGTTTGTTTGTTTGGTTTTTTTTTTGGCGTTGGCCAGGGGGCCGCACACCCCCTTATGCCCTTAAGCGTAATGTGGTACCAACAGGACTTGAGTAAGAAAACTTGTTGCTTGTTAAAGTTGTTTTCTGTGCATCTAAGGTTCACTCTATTTACTTGACGTCCATTGAGTTAATTTTTGGTTTGGTGGACTTATCATTAAACAAGTTTACACATTTGTTGGTGTTAGAATTAGGTTTCGGAGTTGGCCACAAATACTGTGAGGGACAAAAAAAGTAAGATTATACCAAGACACTTGTTGCTGGCTATAAGAAATGATGAGGAGTTAGCGAAGCTTGCTGGTTTGAATGCTCACCACTAAATGCTCAAGTGATCTAGTTCAAGTTTTATTAGATCAAGAATATTTGTTTTGTGAAACATGAGTTATAAGCTCAAGACTTATAAATTTGATTCCTTTTAGGAATTTTTTGAAACTTATGTATGCTACATAATGTATACCATAGATGAATGTTTTGATGTACTATTCAAGTTGAATATTTGGCACAATTTGTAAGAATTATATTTGGATAAATGTAGCAGCAAATTAAAATAATCAGAATCTGCTGGTATTTTTTCTATAAGCAATAGATTAGATCTGTTGCCTAAAATGCGTGTTAAATTACAAGGATGCCCTTATATAAAATACAACAACAAAAATGTTTTGCCTAAAATAAAATAAATCAACCATAAAATTTTGTCACCAAAACAATAGGCAACAAACAAAATCATATAATAGGCAACCGTTTTAAAATGTATAAGGCAACAACTTAAAATTTTTGCCTCAAAAAATCATTGCCTTAGCTTCCAACCATGTCATCACGGACGAACCATTGCCTTGGGTCAAAATTTCATAAGCTTAGGGAATAGGCGACTCCTATCATATGTGACAGTCCATTTTTCTTGCCTAAAGCGAAGGCAACAGATAAAAAGGTCTTATGTAACATTTTTGGGGCATCACCTAATGTCGTTTTGGACGTAGTAGTGCATCTTAAAATAATCCAATTCTGTAGCTGGTGAAATCTTTAGCTACCAACCTAACTTTGTATCGATCCACAGTACCATCTAAGATATATTTAACTCTAAATACCCATTTCAAATCAAGTAGATTTTTTTTCTTCAGATATCTAAGTAATCATCCATATATTAGTGTACTCTAAAGATAATCTCTTTATCCATAGTTGTGACCAAGTGGGGATCTTTGCTGGCTTTGATGTAAGATGCAAGCTCAATCAATTGTGAGATTTATGTAAGAAAAGAGAAATATGTAGGAGTAATATTACTGTAAGAAGTGTAATTAGAAATGAGATGTCATACCTTCCTTAAAGAAGGGACAACTGATTTTTGGTAGTCCAGCCAACATGGGCAAAATTTAATCATTGTATTTGACTAGTAGATTAGTGGGTTTGGGTCTAAATTTGGGTAATATAGGAGGAGAAGAAATAGTTAATAGTTAGGATTTAGAGGAAGTAAAAGTGGAAGACTCAGCCAAATAAGACTTTTATGAAGTTGGATGAACTAGAATTAGGAAAGATAAAGGAACTAAGGTAGCTATATTGTGATTTGAGTTACTTTGATGAGAACCAAAGACAGGATTATGATCAGTAGGATTTTTAGAAGATGTGAAGTGGTAAGGATCACAAGATTCAGTGAAAAAATATGGAGACCAGAAATTAGGATTGGGGGGAATTCACACTTTGACTAAAGGAAGTTGTTTGGCAAAAGGAAATACAATTTTCTCAAACTGAACATTTCTTGAAATAAATAGTTTTAGTGTCTAAAGCATAAATTTTGTAACCCTTTCTACCAAAAGGATTCCCGAAAAGATCCTTTTAATAGTTCTAAGAGAAAATTTATCTCTTTGAGAAACTAACGTGGAAGCAAAACATAAGCACTCAAAGACTTTTAAGCGTCCATAAGTAGGAGCAGTCCCAAATAACATTTCCATAAACTCATAAATTGAAGTAACTTTGTGGGTACCTATTTATGAGATATGTAATAGTTAAAACACGTTCACTGCAAAATTTTGTTAGAAGACTAGCCTGAAATTTTAAGGCTCTAGCTAAGGATAAAATTTGTTGATGCTTCTTCTCAACAATCTGATTTTTTGAGGGTTTTCAACATAATAAGTTTAGTGAATGATGCTATGACTTTGAAGAAAATGTTGAATGAAAGAATTTGTGAATTCAGCACCATTGTCACTTCTCAAAATTTTGATAAAAGAAGAAAATTGAGTTTTACCATAAGCATAAAAAACTTTAAAAACTTAGGGAACTTTAGATTTACTTTTCAGCAAAGAAACCTACGTACTTTTGCTAAAATCATCGATACTAGTAAAAAAAAAATACTTGTATCCATTATTTCTAGGTTCTCTATATGATCCTCATACATCACAATGGATCAAATCAAAAGCTTGAACTGATTGAGTAAGACTGATATGAAATGGTAGTTTCTTTTATTTTTCAAATTAACAAACATCACATAAACTTATAGATACTATAAGAGATTATTTTATTTGAGTACACTAGATATGAATACAAATTCAGGAATATGTATTGGACCGATCTGCCTTGAAAAAATTATAAGAATTTTGTCTTATTAGTTAGTCTTAATATATGAATATAATCCTCAACCTGAGTTGATTTTAATACTTGCAAACAGATTAAGTTACTTTGTTATCATCAAACTTTACTAGTAAATTCAATAGTTATAAATATGATTTCGGGTAAGTTATGAATCATGATGAGGGAAGTGAGTCAACAAGATGGATCTGTCACTCTCATTTAATGAAAAAAATATTTTATGGGCCCCCGATAAGTGAAGACTTAGAAATGCATGGTCATTCTTAGACAGACTGAATATTACTCGTATGATATGTCAGTCTTATTTAGAGATCGAGAAACATAATTTAGCTTAATAAGGATAACTTATTTTCCTCCCTTATGCTCATTTAAGATATTGCTGGACAAAGGGATTATTGGTAACTCGTTTATGTGCAAATGTGAGATTATTAGTGTCTGCCAATTAAACAAGTTATAATCTCGTAGTGATTGACGTTTGCTTGTCTCGAGAATCAAGTTTATTTTTAATAAGGGATCATAATGCTTTACTAGAGGCATCTTATGATCAATGGAATTTAGTCCATAGCTAAGTAATAATAAACATGTAGGGTCTAACAAAATCGAATTGTGAAAATTAATAAGTTGAGTAAAAACCAAATAACATTCGGTCTAGATATGATCCGGATAAACCCATGCCTGGATGAACCAATGCATTGAATCCATGAGTAAGACCCAATGATACATAATACCCATTTAGTTATTAGACTTGGCACACGAGTCAAAGCTCAATAGCTCAATTCACTCTATAAAAGTTTGGATTGAGAGTACATTTCACAATTCACACACCACTTTCATTTTTATTTTGTCGATATGATTGACAAGATAAGAAACACTATAGTAAGGGCAAAGGTTTCCTTCTTCCAGAGCGCTATTACTTAGTGGGTGCGGTATGCATTATTTGTATGTGGATACCGATAGAGGCATAACGACTTACGCGCTCCTCAAAGATGACCCGACCACACCGGGTAATTTTCTACTTCTGTCTAAGGCTTTAATTTGGTTTTAAATTTTGTATCTTTCATTTGAATCAAAGCTAATAATTAAAGTGAAAAGTAATCTGAATCCGGATTTGAATATGGTAAATTTCCGGATTCGGATTTGTGACTCGTGATACAGATACCTAAATTTTTACATTTTGTGCATGTGATCCCCGACACACATGTCATAACCATCTGTATTTATTGATTCAAATAAGCATAATCATGTTTGTAAGTTTCTTCCCTTTATTTACTGGCTTCGTCAAGCTTTGAGAGCAAGGTTTCATTGACATTTAAATTCTTTTTATGCTTGGATTTGTTGCATCTTGCACTGACGCCTTTCTATTCGTTCTCTCGCGAGCTTCAGGTCACATATATATTTTGTTTATGTGGATGACATAGTTGTATCTGGAGATTCTTTCAAGGTTGTAGCAACATTGGTTCGACATGTTGGTGTTTCATTCTCTTTCAAGATTGACACACGTATATTTTATCCTATATTTATGTCAATATTCATTTTAGGGTTCAAGTATAGTAAAATAATTTTGGTACGTATCGAGTCAAACCAAGAGGAGGAAAAAGCTTTCTACTCGCTATTAACCTAATTATTATCTATTTAATTCTATATGAAAGAAAGTGAGTGGCTGAGAATTAATTAACTATAAATAAACTAAAAGCTAATAAAGGTAAAATTGAACAAAGTGATAAGTATCTTGGGATTTCTCACCTAAGTTGCATGCAAAACTCATCATGTTATTCAGTGTAAATAAAGCAGCCAAATCATGCAATTTCAATAATACGTCATATCACTCAATTATTCACTACAAGTCTGGCTTATGGGTGTTTCTACCTGGTAAATTATTGACTAACATTGATTTATTATTATGTTGTCTCCTGATTCTGGTATTCGTAGCTCACAGATACTAGTCAAAGGGTGATATGCTAATATTTTATGCAGCAGAATAAATAATTTATTCAATATTCTTAGGCAAGCTATTGATTCTGGTCTTTGGTTGAGGATGATCATTGGCTATAACTAAGTAAAATATCTAATTCATCCTAATTCTAATCTTCATGTAATAAAATATTCTAACCTAGAGGGTAATAAATTTAATTCAAAATTAAATTCTTACAACAAACATATTTAAACTCTAAATAACAACATTCCTAGTCGTTCTTAGAATAATGGATGTAAGATAAATTCATTAATTAATCCTACACCATTCATATGCAATAACATTCAAAGAAGAACTAATAACACGAATGAAAAAATTGTTAATTAATAGACTTGACAAAGTTAAATTTACATACAATCTAGGATCCATGGAATTCTATGATAGAGATGAATATTCACCACGCTTAATTGTAATAACAATCATAAGATAATTATGAAAGTACACCAAAAGTGGTAAACAAAGTTTAGTGTCTTGAAGCTCCAACTCTGAATGAAATTCGTATTTCTGGCCCTTCTGGTAGAAAGATGTGTTGTAGTATTAGGATTTGAGATAGTTTTTTTTTATATATAGTTGAGTTGTCATCTTGTATTTTTTTTATAACTGTTGGCAACTTCCGAAAGCATTATTGTTATCATACGAGATTTCAAAAAGATAAAGTCAAATATGGCTCTCTGCGCGCAACACGTGTACGCGTGATCCGGGTCATGCTGACTTCATCTTGAGCACGATCCAGCTCATGCTCCTTATTGTCTTCAAGTCAAAATTACGACCTAGATCGTGTCTTCTCGCATCAAGTTCGAGATGGATCAAGTCGATTGTCGTCCTCGGTCATAAACTCAACCCGGGTCATATCTTAAGAAGCTGAGCATGACCTGGGCAGGCCCGTTCATGATAATTTCAGGGCCTTGGGCGAAAAAAAAATTTGGGCCCTTGAATAATATAAAGTTCAAATTATACAAATCATAATTTTAAACATTTACATATTAAAATAATAATTAAATGCAATCTCTAAATTTGACACAAAATACAATTTATTTACAACATCATTTGGATCTTTCCTTTTCTTCAAAAAAATGTAGTTAATTCTCTTCACTTCAAGAAAAAGTAGCTCATTCTCTTCACTTCAAAGAAAAGATATCTTTCTTTCTTTCACTGCAAACTCAAAAAACACAAATAAATCATCTAAAATTCCTTCTTCGAGCTTTTTTTGAAGCAAAATCATTAACTAGAGTATCATAGTCAATACTTTCTAACATGTCCTTTTCAATCGATAAGATAGACAAATCATTTAGCCTCTCTTGTGACATTGATGATCTTAAATATGTTTTCAATAATTTTAATTTTGAAAAACTTTGTTCAGCTGATGCTACGGTAACAGGAACAGTTAATAAAATTCGATATGCAATCATAACATTCGGATAACAATTAGCACTTTTAACAAATTCGAGTATTTTAAGAGATGATATACAATCATTAGGTAAAGTTACTTGCAATATTTTCAATTCTGAATACAAATCATCTAAATCCACATCTGTTGCATTATCATGAGAAAAGGTTGTATGAAATTTCAAGCAGCATTGTCTTAGTTCATCATCAGTTAATGACTTTAGACTTTTTGCATCAAACAAAAACCCAAAGATACTTTCAAAAGTTTTCAAATTTTCAAATCTACTTTTTAATGAAGTGATAGCCATATCTACGATAACTAAAAAATATTTTATTCGAAAGGACTCCTCGGGTGTTTGAATACCTTCTTCATTATCATTCTCATCAAAAGATTTTTTTCGAAATTTGGAACGCTTAGTTGGAAACTTAGCTTCCACATCCATATCAGATGCAACTTTTTTTGCAATATTCAAACTATTTTCAAATCCATCAACTCTATAGTTTTCAAAAAATGATATCATACCTTGTAATTGCTGAATAGCATTTCCAACGCACATAGATGATGATTGTAATATTTTACTAACCATATTAATAAAAATAAGATATCATACCATATAACCATACCAAGTAAAAATTCAAAATTTTCAAGCATGCTGACTAAACTTTCAGCTTCACTCTTCGATTTAGCATCATCACAAATATCATACAATTCAGACAAGGCAATTCTTAAGTGGGGAGCTTGAAATCTAATAGCTTTAACACTTTTGATGCGACTCTCCCAACGAGTATTTGATAAAGATTTCACTGTAAAATTTGGAACATTATCAAGCAAGATCTTCCATCTTTTAGCAGAACTAGAAAATAAAATAAATATACGTTGAATAACTCCAAAAAAAGAAACAGCTTTGATACAAGATTGTGCCATGTCGCAAAGGGTTAGATTCAGACTATGGCATGCACAAGGCATATATAAAGCCCTAGGATTTACTTCTAATAATCGTTTTTGAACTCCTTGATGTTTTCCCTTCATATAAGATCCATTATCATACCCTTGACCTCTTACATCATTGACATTAAGATCAAATAATTTAAGTGTATTAAGCAATTCACTAAACAGTCCTAGTCCAGTAGTATCATCAACCTCCAAAAAAGTTAAAAAAAAATTCTTCTATTTTTAATGTTGACGTTGATACATTGACACATCGAACTAATAGAGTCATTTGCTCTTGGTGACTCATGTCTGGGGTACAATCAAGAATTATTGAAAAATATTTTGCTTGTTTAATAATTTTTAAAATTGAACTTCACACAATTAGCAAGCATAGAAATTAACTCATTTTGGATTTTATGGCCAAGATAATGACAATGTATTTCACTATTTTGTATACGTCTAACATGATCCTGCATTATCACATCAAATTCAGCAATCATCTCAATCAATCCCAAAAAATTACCATTATTATTTTGATAAAGTTTTTCATTAGAACCTCGAAATGCCAAATTGTTCTTAGCTAAACACTTGACAACAGAAATTATTCTTTTTAAAACTAACCTCCAACGCTCTTTCTCTATATTAATTTCTTTTTGATGTTCTTTATCGATTGTTTGATTATTATCCAACCTAATTTTTAGTTCAGACCAAATATTCATATTAGTTATGTGCTCTTCACTAAGCTCATGACCTCTTAAAGTTTGACTAAGATGCTTCCAATCACTTGTTCCATCATTTGATAATAAACTATAACTTTTTCTAGATTTAAACAACTTACAACAAAAGCAATATACTCTATCAACCGTTTTTGAGTAAATTAACCATTTCCTATCTCTAGTTTCACCATTATTCATCCTTTTCAAATAATAAAAATCAGAAAAATGTCTTGAAAATTTATCTAAAGGAAAGACAATATTTAATTCATGTATAGGCCCCTTTTCAACTAACAATTCTATAGTTTTAGTGTCAAGATAATTCCAATTTTTAGGATCACATATGTCTACTAAAGACTTATCTATATTATTTGGGTTATCAACATGTGAATCACTATTAGATGTAGATGTATGAGCATTCTCTTCTATAGGAAAAGTATTCACTTCATCTATATTATCATCTTCATGAGTTTTCTCAATTTGTTCAGTATTTGTCTCATTGATATCCTTAGACACATTAGAATGACTAGATGACTTAAAAAATTTATTTAAAGCACCTCTTTGTGTCTCTATAAATTGTGCATCTAGTTTTCTCTTTTTTCTTTTTTCAGATCCAGATAAATGTTTCTTAGGCAACATTTTATACAAAATAAAAATAGGAACAACACACCTGTTGCAATTGAAGATAGCTGACAACACCAAAATGGTTCTATGATGTTTCAAAATAGTGGAATCAACCTAAAATAATATAAATATGTTAGTGACCAGATTATAAAATTAATGAATACGCTAAACTATAAGATTGAATGGAAAATTATAACAAATCAGATGAAGTATAAAACTGACCTACAATAATGGAAAATCAACCTGCAAAATAATGGAAACAACCTACAATAAAATAAATATGTTAGTGATCAAATTACAAAATTAATGAATATGTTAAAATATAAAATCTCAAATTATTGGAGATTTCATAGCTTATAGCAAACTAAATTAGAGGTTATATCAGATTAAACAGAAAATTATAGCAGCACTACAATAGATCAAATGATAGATACAAACTGACCTAATTTGTTACTCTTCAGCCGCTCTTCCTCTCAATCTTCACTAAATCAACCTTGTTAATGAGAAAACTGCTATTCAGAAATTCGAATTTGGAAAGAAACGAGAGATAGCTTAACTTGTTGATGTTCAACTAGAGCAGTAATGTAGCCTTATTTATATTTGGAGAAAAGAAGTTGATCAGATTTTGGAAAGAAAGCCTACGGGTAGAAACTTACCGTTGTAATCTGCAGGACTGCCACTTCTGATTTCGCCGGCTTACAAGCGAGACTGCCCTTTGCTTGTCTTGTCATTCTGTCAATCAATCAACACGCCGCGCCGCGCTGTTCTGCAGTCGCTGCTCGCTGATTTCTTGTGCAGTTGTGGTGCTCAATCGCATCGTGCGGCTGATTTCCATCACTCATCCATAGCCTAGGGTTTCTTTCCTTTACAAAAAATTGGGCCCCTGCAGGAAACGGGCCCCGGGCCACCGCCCAAATGGGCCAACCTAAAGGGCCGGGCCTGGACCTGGGTCGAGCTGATCATTCGACTACCGAAAACTCAATCTATAGCTCGATCAGGTCATCTTTCCTTCGTGCGGCATGACCCGGGTCCATCTAAATCTTTTGAAGCATGACCCAGCTCGTGCTAAGTTTCCCATAGTTTTTAAAAATTATATTTCGACCCCGGAAGTTGATTTTTGACTAATTTTCCCCCGATTTGCATCTTTTTCATTCTTTTCCTCTTCCGATGCCACTTTACTTCATATGTAACCTGCAAGAGACAAAATCAACTATAAATGACCTATAATCATTTAAAAATGATAAAAGTATACTAAATATAAGTAAGTAAAACAGAGTAATTACTATCATATCAACGATGTAGTCTCATCGCATTTCTTTCTTACTATATAGGCACATTCAATTCAACTAGTTTACATCTTTTACAATGTCGATATATACTTGACATTCTTAAGCACGCTGGCATGATGGACTGAAAACCTCTTTGATCACCCATGAGTAGAGGAATAATTCTCATAAATGTTGGCGTGCAATTAACAGATGTTACACTTTATCGACAAATTAAAGGATCTCTACAATACCTCATAATCCCTCTCCATGTATTTCAATCCACGCAGTTGTTGACTAAGGATCATTAGGGTGTTGTCAAATGGATTTTAGGATACTTGCAATGCAATGATTCTCATGGATTATTGTTCGCGCGATGACAAAGTACACAACTAGAATAATTTTCATATCATGATTGTTGCTGGATGTCAAAATGATCAACGCTCTATTAGTGGTTATGCAATATATTTAGAATGTAATTTAGTTTTTTGGTGTTCTCGGAAGCAAAAGACAGTTTCTCGTTTCTCCACATAGTTTGAGTACAAATCCTTAGTTGATGTTGTTGCTGAATCCACTTGTTCGAACCTTGCTACGTAACCTTACGGTTTCCTCTTCTTCCGCTTATGTCATTTAGTCTAATAATCTAAGGGCTATATATTTATCAGCAAACCCCGTTGTTATTCTGAAATGAAACATATTGAGATAGATTTTTATTTAATTTAAGAATTAATATCCCAAAGGCACTTACAGGTGCAGTTTATGTCTACACGTGATCAATTGGTGGATGCTCTGACTAAGATCTTACCATTTCTACAATATGAATTTATGGGAACCTTCAGATGTGATTTTCCCCTTCAACTTGCAGAAAAAGGTTACTGATAAGGCTGGTGCTTGACTTTTGGATTCACATCTTGGAATACATACATCCTTAGACGCTTCCTATTCTTGTCATTATTAAATAATTCTTTATTTATTCTTAGCATTATTAGATAAGAATCTTTTTATTCTTAGTATATTATTTTTGCATATAATTGTAAATTATCAATTCAACACAATAGGAAGAACAAATCTTTCCATTTCATTTTAATTAGCACTTTGTCCTACAACTTTAAGAATAGTTGTCACCATATCTCAATTTCTCACACCCATCTTCATTATTTCCTTTGAATAACCTACTTAGCTATTCTCACTAATTTTAAACAACATCGGCAAAATTACGAAAACATTATTAGCACCGGCCTCTGTGTCTAAAAACGAAACTCTCGGCAAAGTCTAGCTTTGACAGATGACTATTACACATTTACACCCCCAACATTACCTCTTCCTCCTTAGTTGGCACTATTCACATCAATTTCTTTAGCCTATCGGCTAAGCCCTCTCAACTATTCCCTTTATCAGCTCCTTTTCTGAAAATGTCAGCGATTTCATAACAATAGTTACATAATAACATAATAGGATTGGGAGCGTCGCGACCTCCCGATCGGTTCGGTTCGATTTGAAATCGGCCGGTTCGATTCGGTTTGAAATGTTAAAAAATCATTCGGTTTGAAACGGATCGGTTCGGTCCGGTTTGAAATGTTAATGGTTTGGTTACGGTTTCAAATTTTAAAAAACCGATGATTAATAATTTGATTTGGCTTTTGATTTTTTTCGAACCGAACCTAATCGAACCCGTCGGGTCGAGGGGTACCTTTCCTAATAGTTACATATTAGAATTTCCTTGAATTAAGAATAAACATTTAAGTACACATTTAGAACACCGCATTATTTATACGGATATTATTAATACCGATTTTTGAAGATAATTTTTCTCTCCCTGCATTATTAATACCTATTCCTATTCTGAAACAAACACGTCATCATAATATTAATAATATCATCACATTTCTAATACATGCTAAGGAGGCTTGAATCCCTATATGTGGTTGTCTTGGCTGGCCGCGCGCATTTGGGCCGCCTTCCTTTCGAAAGGTTCACCGCAGATCCGGCATTCTCCCAGCCCAACCCCACCTCAACCAAGGCTCATTAGCCGCCCCCCTCCCCCGTCATCGCCAACACTGATGATGGCCTGAGTGGTGCCCCGCCTAACAACTGTTGTTAGAACAGCCACAAGGAGTCCCTTCAGCTACCCCCAGATATCAGAAAGGTCTCCTTTCTCAGCTATAGTTAGGGGTGTTCACCGGTCCAAAACCGGACCGGACCGGACCGGAACCGGTTTGGACCGGAACCGGAATCCAGAAAAGTAAGGACCGAAGACCGGACCGGTTTGGACCGGAATCATAAAATATAATTAAATTTGAATAAAAATGTGAATTAAAAATAATTTTATTTATGTATTAAATAAGATATATT
>NQLW01000045.1:3044829-3072449 GCA_002312845.1 Kalanchoe fedtschenkoi | reverse complement strand
TTGTGGGAGAGCTCGTAAGCTGACCCACTATGGCGCAAGGTTCTTCAATCCATCGATGACTCTCCTCCTCCATGGTAGACAGCCTCAATTTATCACCGTAGCCTCGCCCTAGCTTAACCTAGGCCACGCGGGTCCCCGAAATCTGCTTAGGCCCGCCCCTCTCCACGTTCTGACCCAGATCTCACCGCCTTTTGCATCGCTAAGCGCAGATCTAGCCCCTCTCCACGTTCTGACCCAGATCAGTCGCTCGCAACCCATCCTCCGACCCATTGACCGCGTCGAGCGTGTCTCGCTTCGTGCGCGAGTGAGCACCGAGTGCCGATTGCTCCTTGAGCATCACGCCGGTCGCCACAAGGTGATTCGGTCCACCCATGCTACAAAGCAGTCGCCATCATCTGTAAGAAGCCTCATGTGTCACGCCCTCGAGCGGCACGCATATGTCTGTCCCATGGTCCATCTTCCAGCATCGAGCCTGCTCTGTCTCGTGGTCCTGTGGCCCATCTCTCAGCAACAAGCCAGCTCAGCCCGAATGCCTCAGCTCAACCCAATGTTTGCTGCAGCCTAGCCCAGATAAGGCAGGCCCATGAGCACAGCCCAGCCAGCCCATCAGCAAAGTATTGTTGTGTCGGCAGCTCTATCTTTTTTAGACTCTCCGAGTCACCCATTATGTAGACTCTCTGAGCCACCTCTTATCCATGTAGGCATTTTTCACCAATAGATCATTTTTGAATCATCTATCAATAAAATAAAATTTTAAAAAAAATGCATGCTATCAAACGGGGGCTTAAGTAATTGCTGAGTTTGGTTTATGTCGTGAATATGAATGAGGGAGGTTGGATTCTTAGGTGTTGTTCTGTAAAATTAAAAGCCGAATGTTGTATGAGAATCTGAATGGTCAGACAATTAATTAAACCACATCTGATTGTTGAATGATTTACTTTCATTTGGTAATTCATTTTTTAAAATATCTTAATATATAATGATTTATCAATATAAAATTAAATCATAATTTTACAACATAAAATAAAAATAAAATGTATAATCATGTTATAAAAATATTATTTTTATTTGAGATTCTGATTGAAGAAACCAGCTACGGTCGGTATTGATGTGATTATGATTGAAGTATGATACAGACAGAGTTGATTCCAGAAATATATGACAAAATAAAGAGATAATTATAATAATAGTATCTATATCGTCTCTGAATGATTCAGACATAAAACTGGGAACAAATCATTTAGACTTTCCAAATATTCATTAAGAGAAAAAAAACAAGTGTTCGGTTCACTGAATGTTTAATATAATAAGAGACCACCTCCGAAAATAGAAAGATTGCTATTTTTTTGGAGATTGGGTGCAGTTACTAATGCATGATCTGGCATGTACAGAATGAAAACTTCATTCTCGATTCTACGAGAATTTTTATTAAAGTCTTTCATTTGCTTCTCCTCGATGGAAGTTTGATTTTCCCAGAATGTATCCTCATTTTTGGCCTAATTCTTCTTCTGATGATCAATTCAACCTCTGGTCAAAAAGATATACCTTGGTTATATTTCATCTCTTCAATAAGTTTAGTAATGAGCATTGCAGCTCTTAATAGAGCTCAATAAGTGCAACAAAACAAAATCTTAGAAAGATTGAATCTTTGATTTTGATCGACTAGAGTTGAAGGGGATTTAGGTTTGCTTTTTGATTTTCAGTGTGTTTCAATGTAATACAAAGATTTAAGATATATTAGATTTTTGTTAACAAGAAGGTGGATGGCTGTCATCAGTGCTGGATGCGGATCAACGGAATGATAATGGATTGACATTGAAACTTAAAATCAGGTAATTATGATAGAAAAACAGTGATAATAAAAGACTTATTTTTAATATTTTTCCTAAATGTAATAATGTAAAATTACTTAAAAGAGTAACAAAATTACTCTACTAATTGATAATAATGTAAAATGAGAAAGCACAGAAGGAAAAAAAATCTTAAAAGAGTTTCGAAATGCGGCAACAACATTTGAAATTATCTTGATTTTAAAAAATGTGTACTTTTTATATATTTGTAAAACACTTGCTGTAACTGCATTCTTAAATTGATAGACACTGATTAAGCGATTATTTTGATTTAATATCAACTGACATTATTTTCATACTAAAATCAAATTAATTACTGCATATTAACGAAGAAGTACCACTTTATTTAGTGTTTTGTAATTACTCACACATTTATGTTACACATTTTCAAAATTAAAATAATTCGAACTGAAAAATCTAAGGACATGTACAATAAAGGTTTATGAACAGCTTCATGTGAGAGTATGAATCTTACATGTTGATGAGATAGATGATTTATTATCTTCTGATATAGAATAGTTTCATCTGCACGAAATAGTTTATCGAAAAATCAATCATCACACTTTTGAATTGGAATTGTGATAATTGATATACATAAAAGAATCAGAATAATCTAATATCTTGCTTCTGAGTTAGAAGTGTGATAATTGATTTACAAAAAATATCTTTATAATCTATGATCACGCTCCTTGTTTCCAAAGGTGATAATTTGTCTATCTATATATACGCAGAGGTGTCCAGAAAAAATATTTAGAGGGGTCAATTATCAAAAAATATTGTGTTGATATATACATATTGTATATTTTTAACTTGAGAGGGTCATTTTGATTCTTAAAAAGATAAATATGACTTTTTTTTAACTTCATAATATAAATAATACATAAAAATAAAGAGGATTTTTTTTTTCACAGAGGTCAAATGACCCCCTACCTTTAAGATAGATCCGCCACTGTATATACGTAAGAAACTATCCCGTTAATCCAACAAATTTGATAATTTCTCTATCCAAAATAGCAGTGTGGAAATTTTAAGAAAATATATATTCGAAACTTACCGTTTACAAATTTAATGCTCAACTAAAATGTTCGAGAATAAAAAAAATTAATTTTAATTTTAATAAATAAATAAATTTTTAATTTTTATTTGAAATCAAATATTAGATATTTCAATTTGATGTTAGAAATAGAAGACATATTTTATATGATATGAAAAAAAGTTTATGAGAGTCATCACAATAATTTATTTTCCGTGTTAAGTTCAATGTGACGCCCTAATTCGAGATTGGTGAATTTTGTGTAACCGGGTGAGTGTGCATACACTTGCTCTCTCCGTCCTCTAATATATTTGTCGTTTAAGGTTAATTTGAATAAATTAAGGTGAAGTTAATGTTAGAGGTTGAACAAATTTAATGAGTGGATGATTGAATTTTTTTAAAAAAATCTTGTAAAAAGTAAATTTAGTAGATTATTACTGATGATGAATATATTTTTTTATTAATTATAACAGTAAAGTGATTAATATTTGATGTTTTAATATAGTTACATATATTAAATAGGTATCTAAAAGTATTAAGTGAAAAGTAAATGTAAAAAAAAAACAGAGTGTAATAGCCTTCAGAGTAATACGATGTTGACTTTTAAATCGAAAAGTTGACCTGCGTACGTGTTTGCCTCGGATCGACATCACAGCTCGACCTTGCCAGAAATCTTGACGAAAACAGAAATGTCTCGATCTAATCCCATCTTCGCATTCGCAGCCCTTGTTCTACTCGCCGGCGCCGCTTTCGCCGATGATGTGGTCGTCCTGACTGAGGAAAATTTCGACCAGGAGGTCGGCCAGGATCGCGGCGCTCTTGTGGAGTTCTACGCTCCGTGGTATGATTAGTATAATAAATGTTGGTTGATCAACTCCGTATTGATCTGACTTGGGGATTGTTGGTTTATTTATAGTGTGATTTGAGCATTAGTTTTAAGATCTTCTTAAGATTCTTGAGCACGTGCTGTACTGAGGAGCTGACCATGTTTACTCTGAGAGCTTGCTGGGATATTGTGGATGGTTTTAGTTCAAATATTTTGTTCTTTTTGGGATTCATTCATAGATTGGGTTGTGGTTTGTATGTTTAGGAAGTTGTTGTGGATTTCACTAAGTGAGGATGTGGTTACCATTATGAATAGTTGTGGGAGTCAAATTGAAAACTGGATGTTGATGGAGAAGCCAGTGGGATGCCAAGTTTAATGCCTTTTCTTGTTTATTCTCTTTATGATGGTGTGGAAAACGGATGAACATTTTGTTTGTAAGTTGTTTAATTAATGTTAATATTTTTGGATCTACACTCAATATTAATTGACAATGATTGGGGCATGTAAAGGGCGATGTGGGATAGTCACTGCTTTGCAGAGACCCTCACTTGCAAGAGGGTCTGATAAGAGCAGCAAGTGGCCGTCATGGATTTTATACGAAGGGTGTGGCGAAAACCCGCTCTGATACCATGTTAATATAGTTGGATCTACACTCAAAACCAATAGGCAATGAGTAGGGGAGCCCAACTATATATTAAGATCGTCTGAGAGCATGTAAAGGGCGATGTGGGATAGCTACTACTCAACAATTAGAAGTGGTTTAAATTTCATTATGATCAAAACTCGAGCTTTGCGTCCATCAGTTCGCGGGTGTGGGCATTGTAAGAAGCTAGCTCCCAAGTTTGAGAAACTTGGTACAAGCTTTAAGAGACCAAAGTTGGTTTTGATTGGAGTTCGTGTTGGAGTGATGAGCTGATAGTGTTTACGTTGAAAGCATGTTAGGATATCTTGGATGGTTTTAATTCAGCAATTTGGCTGTGGTGTTCATTAAATTTAGGTTGTGGTTCTCAGCTTTGTAACTATTTTGAACTTCACTAAGTGAGGATGTGGGTACCTTTATAAATAGCTATGGCGATGAAATTGGAAACTTGATGTTGATGGGGAAGCTAGTGGGATGTTGAGTTTTGTGTCTTTCTTATTATTTCTATTCTCATTATGATGGTATGATAAAGGATGAACATTTTGCTTATTAGTTGATTATAGCATTCAGAACATGTTGTTAGCTGCTAGAAATCCAACAGGGGTCACATTTCGTTATGATGAAGACTCGTTGCATCCATTGGTTTGCAGGTGTGGGCATTGTAAGAAGTTAGCACCAGAATTTGAGAAGCTTGGTGCAAGCTTTAAGAGAGCGAAGTCAATTTTGATTGGAAAGGTAAGGCATCTAAGTAGTGCCATCTATTTTTTTTTTCTGTATTCGAAATCTCATGGCTTTGTTTGAAGGTCTACTTCTAACTTGCTTATTGTTTCAAAATCTTAATGTAGGTCGACTGTGATGACAACAAGGGGGTATGTGGTAAATATGGTGTCTCAGGATACCCCACAATCCAATGGTTTCCTAAAGGATCACTTGAACCACAAAAGTGAGCATCAAAACTATCTGCTCTTGTTGTTATGATAATTTCGCTGTTAGTAGTCGGTGCATATATTGTATTTTAACACAACACTTGTCTAGGTATGAAGGACAACGCACGGCAGAGGCCCTTGCTGAGTTTGTTAATAAAGAAGGAGGTGCACTTCTTTCAAATAAAATAATAAAGTTGTCTTATAACTGATGTTCTTTGTGCCGCTTATAACGTGTTTTTACTTCTAAGAGTGAAGCTGACAAGTGCTGCATAAGAAAATGTAAAATAAGATGGCTATAAAAGTTGAGCCTTCGCTTGTCATGAACCTGTACTCTGCCAATTCAAATTATTACTACTGTCTGTCTGTATAAACTTCATCAACATCAATGGTGATTAGATTTTAACCATTTATGTATGAATATATCTTCAAAAGTAATATGACTGAATCTATGATTTATTGGCTTACTGCAGGGACTAATGTGAAGATAGCCTCTGTTCCTTCCAGCGTTGTAGTTCTTACAGCAGATACTTTTGACAAAGTTGTCTTGGATGAGACCAAAGACGTATTGGTTGAGTTCTATGCACCATGGTGTGTCTGAAATATTCCTTTTAATATATGTTGAATAAAACAAACATCCAACTGATTTTTATTTTATTTTTAAATATTTCTTATGACGTTTGATTATTTACAGTTTCTTGTATATGGATTTTGTAGGTGTGGTCATTGCAAAAGTCTTGCCCCCGTAAGTTCTCTGAGTCTTTCATTTAGGGCTTAAACACATCATTGGTAGTTAGCTCAGTACAGATGACCCTTCTTTTGCACATGTGCTTCTTTCTTTACAGGTTTATGAAAAGGTGGCTGCAGCTTTTAAGTTGGATGAAGATGTAGTCATTGCTAATTTGGATGCTGATAAGCACAAAGATTTGGCTGAAAAGTAAGTGAAGAGTCTTCTGAATTGTGCTTTAGCTTTAGAAGGGAATATTTCCCTGGTCGGACTTCACAACTATTCTAACCTTGCTTTCAATACTTCTCAGCCTTGCCTATGTGATCTGTTGCATTACTATGTCACACTGTATGAGATTTAGTTTTTTGATTAATGCCACAGCAGTTTGTTCAACTATGCTCTCGCTATACAGGTATGGAGTGAGTGGGTATCCCACATTGAAGTTTTTCCCAAAAAAGAACAAGGCTGGAGAGGATTATGACGGTGGCAGAGACTTGGATGATTTTGTGACCTTCATCAATGAGAAGTGCGGCACTTATCGTGATGCGAAGGGGCAGCTTACATCCAAGGTAGTTAAACTTTAATCCTCGTACTATTTTGGTTCATGCCTTATTTTTGTAGTTTGCTTATATTCGTTTGGTTTGTCAGGCTGGAATTGTTGAGAGTTTGGACCCCTTAGTGAAGGAATTATTGGCTGCTAGCGATGAAGGAAGGAAAGAGGTCTTGTCAAAGTTGGAAGAGGAAATAGAAAAGCTTGAAGGTTCTGCTTTAAAGTAATTCTGAATGTTCCCTTACTGTATTTCAAGTTTTCCTTCCATTTTAGTTCGTTTGAGTCACTGAAACTGACTTATGGAAAGTAACTTTCTGTCATTTGAGTTTAATGTTTCTTTCGCAAAGCTAAAAATATTCCTGCAACTCCTCTTGCAAGAATCCTGCTTTTAAATAAAGCCCCCATTAAGTATTAGAGGCTGCTATTAATTTTTGTTCCGTTTTTTCACACAGGCATGGAAAGATCTACTCTAAAGTTGCCAAAAGCTTCTTGTCGAAGGGTTCCGACTATGTAACCAAGGAAATTGCACGACTTGAAAGGATCCTTGAGAAGGTAAGACGTGATCCGACATTTTCATGCACGCAAGTAAAAAATGTTTCATACTTCCTTATGAAGGAACGCCAAATGTATGGAAAAAGAATTGTCGCATGACAGGGAAACATTAACTTTAGATTAGGCATGAGATTTTTTACATACATTTGAGCTACCCAGCCCGAGTTCATGTTCTTATGTTTTTTATTCCATCTCACCATTTTGCAGTCTATCAGCGAAGCAAAGGCAGAAGAATTGACCCTGAAGAAGAATATCCTCTCGACATTTGCAGCTTAAGTTTTAGTAGAGTTTTCTGCACGCATGTAGTCGCTAGACCTCGGCCAAAATAAACCCAAATCTCTATTAAATATATAAATGAATGACAGTTTTATTTGAGCAAAATTTTCAGTTCAGGAAGCCAATTGCTCATAACATGCATATAAAATATATATATTTTTTAATATTTTAATTTTTACTTAAATAAAATACTAAAAAAATATATAACACCTGATAATTAAAATGTCTTTGGTTTGATTTCTAGCTTTTACAGGCACACTGTAAGAAGGTGAAATAATGTAAGTTATCATGTTCAAAAGTAAAAACATGTATGTTTTTCTTTGATTACTTTACTCAGAGGAGCAGTTTTGTGTTGAACACTATAATAGAGTTTAATAATGTTAGTTGAAAATTCAAACACTAATATTTTATAAGTAAATTCACATATCACATCAAAAGCTATTTTTAATCAAATATTCTTGAACTTTGCACGATTGGTTCACCATAATGCTATCAAGAATAATAGGTATATACATAAAGTTTTTAATACGTGTGGTATCTTTTTTTCTTCAATCTGTTTACTCTGTAAAGAAGTTTTATCTTTAAAGCTACAAAAATTTAATGATATAATTATTCAAAATCAGATGTATATATATGTTCATCATATGAAATATGTATATTAATCAACAAAAAAATTTTAATATCGAAAAACTATTCGACATATCAAATGTGTAATTAAAGGAATTTAAATATTCTTGAATATATAGTTTTTATATTGAGAGAAATGTACTTATATGAATGATGGTACTGCGTAATTTGAAGCTACATATCTTCTACCGTTGCTAAGTTATGAAATCTATATCAATTACACAGACATTGAAGTTGTATTTTCATCACATGATGAATCATATTCAACACACGCATAAATAAAGACATCAAATATTTTATATTTTTATACACTATATATGTATAAAATAATATTAATTGCACAGATAGCAATACTGATGTACTTTTAGTTTCATCAGTTACATATAAATATTCATTATTTCATACTTATGTTCATCATACGGATATTTATTTTTATCATATGTATATCTTTGATCTTTTTATTTTTCAATTTCCATATTTTTTACACTTCTATCTGATTTGTTAGTAAAAAATCAGAAATATATTACACACTTTAGGGAAATTCTTCATATCTGCTTTCATTTCATCATGTATAGAAGAAACTCCTAAGCCTAATGTTGGAGCATCATCTTTAAGGTGATTTTTGACTCATTTTCTTATGCTCTCAGTATTTTTTTTTTGACATTTTTAGTAACTTATATATTCAAAAATAAAATTTTGTCAAATATGGTTTGTAATTCGTGAACTAATGTTTTTTATTTTTTTTCCCTTAGACGTCTACTGATGACTGAATGCATCTTGTTTTCACTGTCGCGACTTTGAAATACTAGTTCCTTCTCTTGTTCAGCAAAAAAATACATATACAATACATAGTCGTCCGTCTGATGAACATTTATGTAAATATGATGATTATACATATAATAATGATAAATATTCATATTTATTTCATTAATTAAATAAATATTAAATAACAAGGTAAAAAGAAAAATGAGACAACTTTGAGAAACTATTAAATTGAAAATTAAAACTCAAGACATTTTGCCAAACAATTTTTTTATTTATTTAGATCTAGTGGTATAGATACAGAATGTTGACTATCTAAACTTACAAATGGATACAACATTAAATCCATTAAGCCATCAGACATTGGATGACCAAGTATTCATCACAAATCACTGATATGACACTTGTCTATAAAAAAAATAGTAAATCAAATAATACAAGTTTTAATGTTCCCAAACACATATATAGTTGGATAAAAAATAATAACCATTATAAAAAAAATAACTGAGCAGAATTTGAAAAGTCATTTTTCTTCTATAATTGCTTCTTTTGCCGCTCTATTTTAATTACCCATAGCAATGTTAGTTTTTTGCTTAACATTACAATTCAATTGATGAATATAATAACTCATATGTTGAACATATAACCTGATAAACATAGTAGCTCATCTAATAACATGGTAGAATAAATATCAACAAAAGCAAATTAAAAGAAACTCATTTTATGGACATATCATCAAATCTGATGAAAAAAGTAGTTCATATGATGTATATATCATGTGATTCAATTTATTATTAAAACTGATGAACATATCAGCTCATTTGATGAACATACTACCTAATCTGATACATAGTAGGTCATATGATGAACATATTATCTGATGAATATATCATTTTATGAACATATAAACTCATCTGAATAACATAACAGCTGCTCTGATGAACATAGTATAATAAATATCTACAAAAGTAAAGGACGCTCATGAGATGAACATATCATCTAATCTGATGAATATTGCAGCTCATTTGATGAATTTATTCTCAAACCCGATGAACATAGTTCATTAATTAAATATAAAAGCTCATCTGATGAACATAAAAATTCTAATAAATATATTATCAAATATAATGAACATAACATCTAATCTAATGAACATATCATCTGATGAATATAAAAGCTCATCTGATAAATATGTTTTCAAATCTGATGAACATAACAGCTCATTTGATAAACATATCATCTGATGGATTTATTATAAAAATCTAATGAACATATCATCTCATCGGATGTACTTATTATTAAATCTGACAAGCATGACAGCTCATATGATGAATATATTATCAAATATGATGAATATAACAACTAATTGATGAACATATCATCCGATGAATATAATAGCTCATGTGATGAACATATTATCAAATCTAATGAACATAACAACTCATATGATGAACATACCATCTAATAAACATATTATAAAAATATGATGAACATGTTAATCCATCTGATGAACATATTATAAAAATCTGATGAACATGTTAATCCATCTGATGAACATATTATCAAATATGATGAACATAACAGCTTATCTGCTTAACATATTATTAAATCTAATTAACATAGCAACTCATATGATGAACATATCATATGTTCAATATATTACCAACTTTGATGAGCATATCAACTCATATGAAGCATATGTTATCTAATATGATGAACATAGCGGCTTATTTGATGAACATAGCATTTGACGAGCATAACAACTTATCTGATAAATATAACAACTCATATGATGAACATAATAAAATAAATATAAACAAAAGCAAAGAAAGCTCCTTTGATGAATATAATAACTCATCTGATTAACATATCAACTCATCTGATGAACATATTATCAAATATGATGAACATATCATTTGATGAACATAAAAGTTCATCTGTTGAACATATTATCATTTCATATAATGATCATATCATCTGATTAACATATTATAAAATCTAATTAACATATCAGCTCATCTGATAAATATATTATCAATTCTAATGAACATAGCAACAATATGATGAACATGTTATCCAAAAAAATTTTGCTCTTGCGATGAATAAAAATGCAATACTATTGAATAAAAATATCAACATTTAGTGAATAAAGATATATAATTAATGAATTTATAATATAAATAATTTTAAAATTTGAGTTATTATGAATCTTAATGATAATTTTCAATTTTTTCTGATTTTTCTATTTTTTTAAAATTTATTTCCTTTTTACTGTTCATATGAGGTGAGTTACTTTATGGCCAGACGACATAAAACGATGAATATGATTCTCAACCTACTTCATACTTATTTTAATTTTATCAATTTGTAAATGAAATGATGCTCGCGAGAGCACTTGAGAATTGTTTTATGAACCGACTCCATCCATGAATCACTGTCAACAAGAGTGTTTGTGTCAGAGAAAATGTGTTTAAAGAGAAAAAGAAACATAGGAGGGAAAAACTCTATCATGAACTGAATTTTATATTTACATAAAAGATACAATAATTATTATTTTTTTACAACAACCCAAAATTTATTCAAAAGCATCAAGAGAATGCAAAGCTCCCAATTAGAATTCCTTCTAAGTGTTTTTTATAATAATGGATATAATATTTGAGTGATTAAAAACACATCAAAAAAAAGTTTTTTAAATAAAAACTTTATATAAAAAAAAAAACGATACTTACAGTTGACTAAGTTAAATTCAGTCGATGAACATTAAGATTAACTGCAACTAGCTCGGCTTGGGATATGGGATAGTTGCTCCATCCCATTCATAATAATTAGATGTAATTTAATCCTAGCCGTTGGTAGACCACCCGGATGATGAACATTCCAGTTTTGATCCAACGGCCGTAACTGTCAGTGAGCGTAGATTAACATCATATCTCCTCAGCGCGCACGGTAGCATTTGTCCAGTTCTGAACCTCGATCTGCATCTACGGATGCGCATTGCTCACCTACCGGAGGCTCGCCGCTCGGTTCGCTTCAATCTGTGCTCAATCGCCAACAGTTCATAGCTGTTTCAAGGTCAGTTCATGCTTTGTTTAGTGGTGCGGGCTGAGATAGTGAGATTGTGACTTGCGCTGCTAGGGTGGTTAGAATTTTGGAATCTGTTTCCGTGGAGCTAGAGTGCTTATTGATTGTTAGTTTCCATGAAATTCTGCTTTAGACAGTTTATTAATGCTACCTGAATTGATGAAGCAGGTCTGGGAATGACAAAATTTACTTGTTATTTGATAATTAGAGTGTTCATGTTGTAAGCTCATAGCAGTTAAGAAACTGAAAAATACTGCATGTTTTGTGATGGATTGTTGACTGCTGAAGTTTTGCAGGCGTTGGGTACTTCACTGGTACAATTTTTAGTTTGGGATAGATGTCGGAATTAGCTAGTGCAGTGAAAGAAGCATCTGAAAATGCCACAGGTTCTTCTCCAGATGATATCGGGACCATTGAAGAAATGCCAGAAGACACTATTTTGTCACGACAGACGTCTGTGAGTCTGGTCCCCTGTATTGGCCAGCGGTTTGTTTCACAAGATGCGGCTTATGAGTTTTATTGCAGCTTTGCCAAGCAATGTGGCTTCTCTATCAGACGTCATCGCACCAGGGGGAGAGAAGGAGTGGGCAGGGGTATTACTAGAAGGGATTTCACTTGCCATCGTGGAGGATTTCCCCAGCTGAAGCCTTCCGATGATGGGAAGTTAAAGTTACAAAGAAATAGGAAATCATCTCGCTGTGGGTGTCAAGCATACATGAGAATTGTTAAAAGGGCAGATTATGACATCCCTGAATGGCGCATCACTGCATTCAGCAATGTTCATAACCACGAACTACTGAAAACAACTGAGGTCCAGCTGCTTCCTGCCTACTGTACAATCTCTCCAGATGACAAGAGTAGGATTTGTATGTTTTCTAAAGCTGGGATGTCCGTGCGGCAAATGTTGAGGTTGTTGGAACTTGAGAAGGGTGTGAAGCTAGGCTCTTTACCTTTTACGGAAGTTGATGTGAGGAATCTTCTGCAATCTTTTAGAAGTATAGATGGAGATAACGATGCAATTGACCTTCTTACTATATGCAAGAACAGGAAGGACAAAGAGCATGACTTCAAGTATGACTTTAAGATGGATGCAAATAATAGGTTGGAGCACATTGCGTGGTCATACCCGTCATGCATTCAGTCCTACGAAACTTTTGGAGATTGTGTGATTTTCGACACCACGCACCGTCTAGATGCTTATGATATGCTTCTGGGACTATGGGTTGGAGTGGATAATCATGGGATGAGCTGCTTGTTTGGGTGTGTGCTTCTACGAGATGAGAATGTGCAGTCTTTTGCATGGGCACTAAAGGTATCAAACAATAATCCATCTTGGGATAGCATTAGTCATCCTTGTATCTTATATTTACTTTCTAAATATATTTTTGCTGACAGCCACCTTTTTCATTCTGCTAGTCATTCTCGGGTTTTATGAACAATAAATCTCCACAAACACTTCTGACAGATGAAAACATGTGGCTCAAAGATGCTGTTTCCGTTGAAATGCCACAGACAAAGCATGCTTTCTGCATTTGGCATATTACTGCAAAGTTTTCCGACTGGTTTTCTGGAATGCTTGGATCTCTGTATGATAAATGGAAGGCTGATCTTCAGCTGCTGTATAATCTCCAGTGTGTTGAAGATTTTGAAGTAGGGTGGCTAGATATGGTCAATACTTATGGACTGCATGGAAACAAGCATATCAGCAGCCTGTATGCGCTGAGGACGTTTTGGGCTCTCCCGTATCTTCGAGGTTACTTTTTTGCTGGAATGACAAAAGCATTCCATTCAGAGTCCATAAATGCTTACACACAGCGATTTTTGAGTGTTCAATCTAAACTTGTGAACTATGTGGATCAGGTTGGACCCAATGCGAATTCTAAAATTTTCTTCCATGTGCCTGCAATACAAGCTCACATTGTGCACTGTTCTCAATACGCAGGTGGCTGCAATTGCTAATTATAAAGATCAAATTGGAGTGAAACATAAGATGCAGCAGAAGATCCAAAAGTTCTCCTTGAAAACTGGCTCCCCAATCGAAGCGCATGCCGCAAGTGTTCTCACACCATATGCCTTCAACATACTACAAGAAGAGCTTGTATTGGCACCACAATATGCTTCACTCATGGTGGATGAGAACTACTTCATTGTTAGACATCACACAAAACTTGATGGCGGCTACAAGGTCCTCTGGTCCCCGAATGATGAGTTCATCAGCTGCAGCTGCCAGCATTTTGAATTTTGTGGAATCCTTTGCAGACACGTGCTACGGGTTTTGTCAACAAACAATTGCTTTCACATTCAAAACCAGTATCTTCCAGCCCGTTGGCGTGAAGAACCTTCAGCCAGATCATTCCACCAGTCCTCTTCTGGATCAGATGAAAAAGCATGCAAAGTCCAGCTACTCAAGTCGATGGTCTCCACCCTTATCGCACAATCAACGGAGACAGAAGAACGGCTTGACACAGCATGCAATCAAGTTGCATTGCTTTTATCTCGCATCAAGGGTTTTACAGGACCATCTGTACAAGATGACAATCACATTGCATACCCCAGCCCATCAGCATCCCTGATGATACCAGAAGTTGAAGATTCTGACAGCATTGTTCAAAGTTACAGTTCAGGGCCTCCTCAAGATTCTTACAGTCTGGGAAAGCTGAAAGAGAGACGACCAAGAGACAACATGGATGCATACAAAAAGCGCAGACGCTGCTCAGTGCCATGTTGGGGACAGTTGGAACATAATGCAGCAGAGTGCCAAATGATGAGTGATGATCTGAGTGGTGACGGCATGGGGTTCTTGTAACTTGTAAGTACACAATCAGGCTTTGTAGTTTACAATCGGCCATATAATAGTATCATCATGAAATGTCAAAATCAAGCCTTTCATTGGTACCACTTCAGTCTCAAACCCATTACAACAATCTTCCATCTCCTTCTATCTCTCTTTTTTTTTTGAAGTTATAACTTCCTCTCATCTCTCTGTTGCTTCAGCCAGTGTCACCTTGCTGAGCCTGCTCGCCAACGTCCTCTCTTCATTGGTCTTGCTCTTCCTGCTGACCTTGTGTCGATGACCAGACCCATAAAGTGCTCTGTAGGCCAGCACTCTTCCCATGCGAAACTCTGCACTCCCTGCAGCCTTTTCGCCTCCAGTGCAGCTATTACAAGCCTGTTTAATCTCATCACATGATTTCTCTGAAGCCATTTTCTCTTCAACAACTCACTCTCAGAAAAGTTGAGCGAACTCAGGTTTATATATGAATTACAGTGTTCCTAAGCCTACACCGCTAAGCAGAATCATTATCCTCAACAGGTTGACAAGTTCATGGAAAACAGCACTAGAGCTTTATTGAGCATCCAAAGCAAAGTGGCCAAGCATAGAAAAAAAGGCGAAAAAGAACTCTTCAATGGGAATATGCCATAGAAAGTAGCCCCCATCTTTTGTTCCATTCTACATTGTATAGACTTGTTTACACATTCATACCAGGTTTGTGGAACTTCTAGAGTACTGCGTGTCTAATTGGGACCGATTTGCAGAAGACTGGTACCACATAACTAATGTCAGTGTAAAATTACATGGCCTGAAGTTATTCTGCAATGAGAATGTCAATGCCAACAATCTTATGATGAGGCACTTATCGAGTGGCATTGTTATCCACAGGGTGTCCCCAAATCTTGATATGCCTAACTATTGATGGTTGTGCTTTTTTTTAAAAAAATAATAAGGAGCGAAATTTCAAGTAGTTTAAACAATACAACTAATGCTCCGACACTAAGTCATAAAAACATAACAATATAGCACATTCCCACTCAATCTTAGTATCAAATCTCATCGAAACCATATGTATATGAGTCTTATCCTCGCTTCTTGATCCCTTGATTGTTGTTAACTTGAATGATACTCTTGGGCTTGTCTCAACTCTTGACATTGCTTCATACTTCAATCTCTAATTTTTTTTTTGGACTGAAGTTTTTTCTTGTGAGTCGCATTTAGTGTTGGAACTCGCCAATCCAATGTTGTTGGTGGCTGACTTTTATTACAATCTAACTCTGACAGTCTTGGAGAGTGGATAGGCATAGCTATGTTTTGTAAAGTTGTCCATCTTTTGAAATTCTCCATGGCTCGGCTTTTCAGTTTCTCCATTAATTGTACATTTGAAATTATGTTGTTGCTGGCCGGTTGTTTACTTTTTGGCGACTTCACCTCCAATTCTAACAAGGCCTCCTGTTACAGGCATTATTACAGAAGGAGGCAAGGGACTGCGCAAGAAATGGAAGACAGGGCATTACCCCACCAGCACCTATTTTACGTAACAGAAATATTATGTAAGGAAGGAATATTTTCAGAGTTTTTTAATCTACTGCTTTGTAATCTTGTTTCCCTTCACTAATTCCTTCTCTGCACCTCACCCTCGTCCGCCATCTCAAATTCTCCAAGACCCTTCCCTCATCTCAGTCTGCATCATCCATCATTGGTGCTTTCATTCCTGAACTTGAGCCATGCCGGAAACACGCCAAACAACATCTGAGTCCCTCGCCACTCTCACTGGCAATTATCAGGAGTTTGGAGTTCGACTCCAAGCTGTGGAAGATGCAGTACAGACCCTAGCTGAGAAACAAACTGCAGAAACAGCAAAAGTTTTAGCAGCCATTGATGCACTCAGCAAAAGATCTCCAGATCCACAATACCCCCCTCCGCGACCTGACAAACAACCAATATTTTCAAACCCACCTCCCATATTATCCACACCCCCCATTTCACCATCCATGATAAATCCATCCTACCACATATTTTCCAACACACCCCAGCTCCCTACCCACCCACAAATCACATTTACCATGCCCTCATAAATTTACTCAGCCACAAACCAAAAATCCCCAAATTAGAGGTACCTCATTTCAATGGAGAAGGCGTTGACAGCTGGATGTTTCAGATAGAAAGATTTTTCGACCACCATGAGCAGCCTCTGGAACAGAGGTTGAAGCTGGCCTCATTTTACATGATGGGAGAAGCTTTGCGGTGGTACCAATGGATGTACTCCACGCAACAGATTTCAAGTTGGGAAAGATTTGTGCAAGACTTAAGGCGACGTTTCGGTCCATGCGAGTTCTGGAATGCGGAGATCGCCCTTAACAAGCTACAGCAAGTCACTACCGTCCCGACTTACATATGCAAGTTTGAATCATTGTCTACTCGAACCTCAGGGCTCACTCCAGACAACTTGCTGAATAGATTCCTCGCGGGTCTTAAGGAAGAAGTCCATCATGAAATAATATTGCTCCGCCCTACTACACTACAAGAAGTTATGGGAATGGCACGGGTAGCAGAAGAAAAATTAAATGCAACCAGAACATTCCGCTACTATAACCCCAAACCCGTGAATCAATTTCCTTCTCCCCTGCACAAACAAAACCCTAACCCAATCCAGAACCACAACCGAACCCTTCCCATGCCAAACCCCCCTCCCGATCAAACGATTGACTGCCCCAGAGATAGCAGCTCGTCGAGAAAAGGGGTTGTGTTTCAACTGTGACGAGCGGTTTAGTCCATGCCATAAATGTAAACCACGATTCCAGTGTTTTCTTTGTCGGAGCGTGAAGAAGGCGAAATTGATTATCAGAATACCACAGAAGAGCCACCTAATAAAGCTGATTTCACAGACCTAGAACACAGACCTACCGAAATCGTTGAGACACCCACTATTTCATTCCACGCGCTCCAGGGGAAGATGGTCCCAAGCACGTTGAGGTTGGCTACAAGCATAAAGGGCCGAGCAGTGGTGTCCTCGTAGACAGCGGATCCACCCATAACTTCCTTCAAACACGCGTCGCCAAATATTTAGGGTTACCAGTGATCCCATTGCGACACCTCAATGTAACAATTGGGAATGGAGATCAACTGCAGTGCGAGGGAGTCTGCAGCCAAGTGCCTCTCCGCCTTGACAACCACAATTTCATCGTCAACCTCCACTTTCTTCCAATTTATGGAGCCGACGTTGTCCTCGGAGCACAGTGGTTGGCTGAAATTGGTCCGGCTCTATTTGACTTCAAACAAATGTGGATTAGTTTTAAACAAGCATTATTACAGAAGGAGGCAGGGGACTGCGCAAGAAATGGAAGACAGGGCATTAGGGCATCTCCAACGAAGGTTTATGGACGTGGTTCATGTTAGATGATGAATCTTACTTGGCATGAACCTTCGATGTGGAAGACAGTTTATCCTCCTCTGACATGATACCGCTTCATCTGCATAGAGCGCTCCATGAAACATATACGGCGTTTTTAACCTGAAAACGTCGTCTAATGTGTAGACTTTATACGGCGTTTTGACGTTAAAAACGCCGTATATGTAATTGCCCAACACTTTTTACGGCTTTTTAAATTTATAAACGCCGTATATGTAATTAGGCTTTTTTATATGAATTAGGCTGGGCTTATACGGCGTTTTAAGATTATAAACGCCGTATATTGTTAGATTTAAATATTTAAATATTTTATAGTCGTTAGAAAACAACCGTTAAAATTCAACCGTTGAAATTCAATGTATTACAAAAAAATTACCGTTACAATAAAATCATTAAAATAAAAAATTAATAAAATTTTATTTTTCAACTATAAATACTTAAGTAATTCACACACTACACCTCAACACTTTCATTCTTTCTCAATCTTTCAATTTCTCAATATTCAAAATTTCTCAAGCTCTCGCCACATACAAATTTTCTCAAGCTCAATTATTTTTCAAATGAGTGATAATCCATTTCGAGGAGGATTCATGAATTTTATGAATTCTCTAAATTTTGGAAATTCACCATCTTCATCAAATTCCAATTCACAAAATTCTCAAATTCCTCCTACTCACAACCAATTTCCATCTACGCCTCCTACTCCTCAAGATATTCATTTTATGAATTCTTCTACACATCCACCATTTTCATATCTTTTTTTTTCTAATTCTTCTCCTTCATTTAGTCCAGGTTATTATGTCGGATATGGACAAAATATTATGTCGCATCCTTCAATGGCTCCACATCCTAACCGTCCAATAGAAGGAGATCAAGAACACGTCATAGTGGCAGAAAATGAGGTTCCGCCCGTTGTTACACAAGAAAAAAGTAGCCGTTCTGTCAAGTGGAGTGCTAAGAAGGAGGAGATGTTAATCAGCTCATGGCTAACCGTAAGCAATGATTCTGTAATTGGAAATGCTCAAACAAGAGGAAGCTTTTGGGGTCGTGTGACGGACTACTTCAATATGTACCGCAAGACAAAAATTGAAAGAGAAGAACCTCAAATCAAGCCACATTACTACTTCTTGATGCCACAGGTAAATGAATTCAATTGTTATTATAATCAAATTGTATCTGATCATCACAGTGGGTGGTCCGATAACCAAATAATAGAGGCAGCACGATTGAATTGGAAAAATGCACATAAGAACAAAGAATTTCCATATATGCATGTTTGGGAAATGGTGAAGGATGAACCAAAGTGGGCTGCACAAATCGAAGCGCAAAATGCATCAAAGAAAGCAAAAACAAGTGAATCTGGAGCATATACCTCATCATCCAATCGTGATCCCGAGGAACACTCTTATGGAGGTAATGAGTCAGAGAATGGTCCAATTGGTCAGAAGGCTGCTAAACAAAAATTGAAGGAAAAAGGAAAGAAGAATGTCACCGAATCAGTTAATGTAGATTTCGAACACCGATGGAAAAGGTTGGAAGAACTTCAGGCACAAAAGATGGCTGTTCTTAATGAAATTAAGAATAAAGCAAAGGATGATACACTTCGTGCCGACTACAAGATACTGATGAAGGACACAACTACAATGAATGACCAACAACTTGCCATTCACAATCATATGTGTTCAATCATCAAAGTTAGACATGGCATTCCTTAATTTTATGCACTTATCAAATGTAAGTCTGAAATTATTCCAAGAAAGAAAACCTAACATGTGTACAATTATCTCAGATTCAATAATACTAGCCGTTGAAATGAAATTTTAACTCACATTTGATGTGACTACTAGCCGTTGTAAAGTTTAAAGTTAATACTAGCCGTTGCAACAAAAAGTGTGGCTCATATTCAAAAAATGGCTGTTCTAAAATGTGTCTATAAAATGTATTTGCGCAATCACAAAACATTATACTCTCATTTTGCCTCTCTATCTAAACCTTGTGCATCAAAATGTCACAAAATTCTTATCCGACTAACAGTTTTGATTACGATCAATTCGTAATTGAACAGTGTGTAGATGACACTGATGAGCAAATGATGCTCTTACTTCTAGAAGAACAACAACGAAGACAACAAGCAACCAGCATAAATCGGCACCCTCGAAGATACATCGAAAGGGAACGTGAGGTTGGGAATGATCGTCTTCAAAGAGACTATTTTGTCAATCAATCGGTGTACCCTCCTAAGGTGTTTCGACGAAGGTTTCGAATGCGAAAGGAGTTGTTTCTTCGCATAGTGAGTGATATTTCAAATAACGATGTTTATTTTCAACAGAGAAGTGATGGTCATGGAAGAATGGGATTCTCATCAATTCAAAAGTGTACTGCCGCTATTCGTCAATTAGCCTATGGAGCTCCAACAGATCACTATGATGAGTATCTTCGAATGGGTGAAACAACAGCTATTCAATGTTTATTCAAATTTTGTCATTGTCTAATATAGGTATTTGGAGAGAAATATTTGAAAAGAATGATGTTGATGTTCAACGACTACTCCAAATGCATTTAGATAAACATGGATTTCCTGGAATGTTGGACAGTTTGGACTGCATGCATTGGCAATGGAGAAACTGTCCAGTGGCGTGGAAAGGACAATTCACGTGAGGCGATCATGGAGTTCCCACAATTATGCTTGAAGCAATGACTTCAACAGACTTGTGGATATGGCATGCATTTTTTGGTGTGGCTGGATCAAACAATGATATAAATGTGCTCAATCAGTCACCATTGTTCAATGATGTACTGAGAGATGTTGCACCGGCAGTTCAATTCACGGTAAATATGTCAACATACACAAAAGGTTACTATCTAACAGATGGCATATATCCCGAGTGGAGTACGTTCGTTAAAAGTTTTTCTCATCCGGAGGATCCGAAACGGAAAAAATTTAAAGAGAAACATGAGTCGGCAAGAAAAGATGTTGAACGTGCTTTTGGCGTACTGCAATCTCGGTGGGCTATTATACGTGGTCCTGCACGATTCTGGTATAAAAATCATTTACGTGATATAATGTATGCTTGTATCATTTTGCATAATATGATTATCGAAGATGAAGGGGATGAAGCTATGAATTGGAAAGATGAAAAAGGAGAACCTCCCATAAGTCCAACTCAAGGGTGTACTCCTCAATTTCACCAATATATTCAGAGACACGCTGAGCTTCGTGATAAAAATGTTCATCATCAACTTCGAGCAGATTTGGTGGAACATATTTGGCAACAATTTGGAGACCTCGATTTGAATTAAGTTATGTTGTCGTATGTTATCTTTAATTATGTGGCTTTTATTTTATTTTAAGTGTGGAGTGTACTGGATTTAATATATTATTATTGTTATTTAATGAAAAATTATTAATGATGTTTTATATTTTTCTTCTCTAAATAAATAATTAAAGTAGTTAAAATAAATCGTAATAACATAATAAAATATTTACTATATTAGTAATTAGTTTGATATGAAAATATATAAAAAAAGGAATATGACACGTGGGCCCATGTGCAGAGTTGTATGGAAGGTTTATTCAATGTGGGTGAGAGGTTTATGAAAAGAAGGTTTATGGAGATGGTGATGTGGCATGACAGAAATCCTATGTGGCATGACACAAACCTACTTTTCAGGTTTATTCAATGTGGATGCCCTTACCCCACCAACACTTATTTTACATAACAGAAATATTATGTAAGGAAGGAATATTTTCAGAGTTTGTTACAACAGAATTGTCAGAGTACTAGCCTATATAGGGCACTGAAATCTCTGAATGAAGAAAAATGAATTTGAATATTGATCTACTGCTTTGTACTCTTGTTTCCCTTCACTAATTTCTACTCTGCACCTCACCCTAGTCCGCAATCTCAAATTCTCCAAGACCCTTCCCTCATCTCAGTATGTATCATCCATCACCTCCCCATCACAAATTTATTTTGATTCTGAATTAATTATGCCTTCTTCTTGTTGAGGATCAATTTGGTCTTCATCCGTGATTTCAAAATAGTCTCCACACTGTTTTTCTATAATGAAGATTAGATCCTACATTTGCAATTATACTTCCATGACTGTAGTTTCAACCACAATTCTGACCTTTCCATTTTCAGTTCTGAATTTAGTAAGGTTTCCAATTTTGATAAACTGATCATAAAGAGATGCAATTATCCTGACATTTTTCTCACTCCAATTTTCAAGAGCTAATCTAAATATACCTAACCATATTTTTCTTGAGTTAAAGGTTATTCCTGCCTACCATTTTTTAATTTTACAGAACCAAGCACTCCAATAGAAGGATTTGGATCCGGTGTTGCGCTGCAATTTGCCGCGTGGCCCAAAACGACGTATAATTTCAATTAAATAATAAGCAAATAAACGAAACGACGTCGTTTTGGGCCGCGCAGCAAATTGCAGCGCAACACCGGATCCTCTTCCCCAATAGAATAGCTGATTTTTATATTTTATATAATTAATTTCTGCATCAATAATAAAAAATCAAAAATAAATTAACACCAAAGATGGGATATGATTTCCTATTTTTATTTCAGAGATGAGAGTCATATAAGGGAAAGTCCTAGCTATATCTAGAGTCACCACCATTTCTTGCTATAAATATGTTTGACCATGTTCAAGCAGTTTGCATTTAAACCTAGTAAATCTAAGCATCAAAGTTCTGAACAAATTAAAGCTGTAGTTGTAACATATCTTGACAAGTAAGTAGAAGTATGATTGTCAAAGCTATAAAATGAAGCAGAAGCAACAAAAGATAATAATAAGAAAAATAACCCAAAGAAAAGACTCCTAAAACTTGTCACATGAAACAGTAAACACAGATCATTCAAGAACATTGTCTTCACATATTCTTCCTTTTTCTCAAACATGTAAGATGTTGAGAATAAAAAGTCCACTATTTCACGTACATAAAACCAAAGCAAATACTTAAAAACAGATAGAGAGTTTATAAATTTGTCAAATCTTACAAAACAAAATTACATATTTATGCACAAAAATTTATAAACTCATAATGAGTGGATGGGGTACGATTGTCGAGCAATTGAGTTAACCAAGTAACCAAGTATAGAAGTCACAGAGTATTCGCTTCTATCGGCTGAGGTTTTCTTGAATTAGAATGAAGTCGCCGAATCTAAATCAAGTAATTAGTATAGAATTAGTTTTTTTTTAAAAAATCAATAAAAATTCACCGGCACCAGTGGAGAAACACAATGAGTGAGTAACAGATAAAAATAGAAATGGCCGACGGCCGAAATCCACTGACAAGGATAGTAACACACTCCCACATATGAATTACGGGACAGAGTTGGTTTTTAATTTCATAATTCTTGCTATTTAATTTTGGGGATTATGAACAAATTTTCGATTATACTAAGATGATTTGAATTGTATTGAAATGATCTGAATTGGACGGGATATAAAAAAATTAAAAGTTGGACTGCATATGAAGTACAAAACATAAAGAATTTCCGTAGGATAGGATGCACAGTAAAGACTCCTACGACATTTACAGTTGTTTTTTTTTTGTTGTTGTTTTTTAAATTGTAACCGGTAAGAGCATGTTACGTCGATGGAATTTGCATTTTGTAAAGACAAGAAACAGGATTTTTTTTTCAAGGAAAAAAAAAGTAAGAAAATAAGGTTTGCATTATCATCAATTGCAAATTTAAGAATGTTAATATCTCCTACTTGTAATTTAAACTATTTCTTATTTTGCCCCATTTGTAATATTTTATTTTTAATTACCACCAATTACTGTTACTATTTTCAAATATGTCTTAAGCTTAATTACATTTGACCCATCAATTTTCAGTACATCAATTAATAAACTTTTATAGTGCACACTAATTTATGGTATCCTCATGAAGTGTGCTAATAATGATTTTCAAAGTTGTATGTCAAATATAGTTAAACATAAGATAAATTTAAAAATAGTAAAAATAAATTGAAGGTAATTAAAAATAGAAGTTGTCGAATATAAAGTGACACCTTATATAAGTTAGGTAAGGGATCATGCAAAACAACATAATTTTTCTTTTTTTATTTTAAGATATTTATAGCATAGTTCTAAATACAATAAAACCTAAAAATCTAAATCCTAAACCCTAAAATCTAAAAACCTTAAATCTTAAGGGTATGAAACCCCTAGAAAATTCTAAATTCACAAAATCCTAAAATTTTAAAATCTTAATATCCTAACAAGCTAGAACCATAAAACCTCTAAATCGAAAAAAAATACTAGCAAAATTATGTAATTTGATCCGATTTTCCCTATAAAAATAATGTACTTTATATGACGGACAAAAATGAAAAATACTCATAGATTGCAAATTGAAAATAATAACGATCTTACATTGGCAACTGATGATAATACAAATCCCTTTTCATACTTTTTTTTTTGAGATTAATGTTTACAATGATAATACAAATCCCTTTTCATACTTTTTTTTTGTGAGATTAATGTTTACAAAATTCAATGAAGAGTGAATCGAAATGTGGCGCGTGTTGATTTGTAATAATTTAAGGCTGACTTCAAAAGTTTCTCACATAATTGCGGGCTTAATTCCCAAGAATTTTGTGAATCGTGCGAGAGTATTTATTATTCTATCCATGCATTAAATTTTAAGTTCAAAAGAATAACTCTTTGCGTCTTCTATTATATATCGTTTAAGATTAATTTAAATACATTAAGATGAACTTAATGCTAACAGTTGAACAAATTTAATAAATACTTTCTCTGTCATTTTTTACTTGTCACTTAATTGAATTTTTTTGTCTACTTTTACTTGTCACTTAACATTTTTCAATACGTATTCAATATCCATAAGTATCTTAAAAAGTCAAACATTAATGATTTTATTATCATAATCAATAAAAAATAATTATACGTCAGTAATAATCCATCAATTCCATATTTTACACAAAACTTTCAAAATATACATTAAACTCTTACCTATTAAATTTGCTCAACCGCCAGCATTAAATATCATCTTAATCTACTAAGTTTAACCTAGGTCACGGTTGGTAGCGGGTATTGAAAGCGGGATAGGACTATTAATACTGATGTAACGTGTTTGTTACGACTGAAGGATTAGTATTAATAATCTCAAGTACAAATTTTACCTTTATAAGCAGGGATTAATAATACCTTCATAAGAGGTGGTATTATTTATCTTAGTACTAATAATACCCTCTTATCCTGTACTTGCTACCAAACACAACGTCATGTATATTAAGATGGAGGGAGTAGGTGGTTAATATTTTTTGAAAAAATTCATGCACAAAGTAAAATTGTTAGATGATTACTGGTGATGAATGTATTTTATATTAATTATGATAATGAAGTGATTATTGTTTGACATTTTAAGATAGTTGTTGATATTAAATACACATTAATAATTATTAAGTGACAAGTAAAACTAAACAAAAAGATTTACTTAAGTGACATATATTAGAAGATAGATGGAGTAAACTATAAAGTTTAAATTATTATGAAATAAAAATATTATTAAAATGGTCTCTATGAATATATTAATATTAAATATAATTATATATACCCTATCTCCTGATATACATGTCGTTTAACGTTAAACTGAGTAGATTAAGGTGATATTTAATGTTAGCGGTTCGACGAATTTAATAGGTAAGAATTGAATAGGTAAGAATTTAATAGGTGATGTTAGTAGTAGAATTGAGGGATTATTATTGGTGTAGAATTTTTTTATTGATTATAATAGTGAAATTATTAATGTTTGACTTTTTAAGGTAGTTGTATATATTAAATACGGAATGAAAAATGTCAAGTGACAAATAAAAGTGGAAAAAAATTCGATTATGACAAGTAAAAGAAGACAGAGAGAAGTATTAGAATAAAAAGAGTTGACTATAAATTAAAAAAGGTAAAATTGATGAATTACTATTTATAATATCTTTTATTTCTCATTTAATCATAACATATTTGTACATTTTTATTTGTTTTAAATGATATCAATACATATTTAAAATTGTTACATGTCTTACGAAACAAAACATTAATTACTTCGTTATTGCAATACACTCAAGAGTCATTTTACGCTAGTAATAATACACCACATTTTTATATGTGATTTTAAAAAATACACTAAATACTTACTTATTAAATTGAGTGTACATGAGCATTTATGTCTACTTAATCCACTTAAAACAATTTTAGTAACTACTATTAAAAGATAGAGGGAGAAATGACATTAGTAATTTTATAAGTCAAATTTGAGAAATTAAAATTAAATATGATTTGGCTGCAGCTAGATAAGAAGGTTTATCAGCTTCAAGTCAAGTCCCCGTGTCTTTCCCTTCGCAGAGGCCATGTATATCAATTAAAGGATAAGCAATACCAGTCTGTACATGGGTTGAGCAATGCTCCCCTGTCTGTCCTCTGTCACAACATTTTTTGGCTGTAGTTACTAATGTTTTGGTGGTAACCTTTCGTTAGATTTCCCTTAGTTAGAAAGAAGTTATATTTGTTCAGAATATATCCCTCCTATCTGTTTCGAATGAAAATCTCAGTTTTTCCAAAAAAATAATAAAATAAAATGTGCTTATTTTTCAGAGTCATTCTTAAATAGACATAAACCACCGCAAATATCATGGACACATAAATAAAAAAACATGATTGTTATGCAACACTAATGACGAGTCATATTTTGATACACCCAAAAAATCAATTTCACTTTCTCAAGGCTCATGCAGCATTCCCCTTATCCTCCTATCAACTCACAATTTCAAATTTCTAGTGAGAGAAAAACCATTGAATAGATTTCTGTGAAGGCCAAGCCAAAGAACCTGCAACATATAATGGAGCATCTGCTAGCAAATGGAGCTTTGAATGCTGGAAAAAGCAGGATCAAAGAAAGACAAATTCGGTCAGGGGTGAGCAATTCAAGGAAGAGGGTGAAGCGAGCTCTGGAAGTAGTTAGGTTAGGGGGTCAAAAGCGATCAAAAATCAAGCTCAAATTCAGACTCATTCCTAAAAAGATTATATCTCCAATGCAGTTGTTGAAGAAACTGTGTGACTCCTATGTGAAAGCAATGAATAAGCTTGGAAAGTCTCCCCTTTTTGGTCCTGGGTATGGTGCTCCTGCTGGTGAGGGCTATCGCTTCGAGTATTGCTGATTATTATTTTTTTGTCGGTGGCCAAGAGCGTTCACCCCTCACCTTGATAGTGACATCTGAAACAACTATGATGTGTGATAATATTTGTGTGAAGCGGTATGCATGTTTGGTTACTTGTTTTAACTAGACTAATTAAATTAGATAGAAATTGTATGAAATGATAACAGGCTGCATGCCAGCAGTGGATGGGAGATTATTCATATTGGAACTTGCAACTTCGTGTCCGATACAAAATGCAGTTTCAAAGAATTTTCATTCGATTAATCAAAGCTGAACTAAGAGAGCCACGAATTCACTCATTTGAAAAATTATAAGGTCATTTGAAATCGGAACGTCCATGTTAATGCTTCCATTTGTCCTTTTTTCTTTCTGCTTCTATTCTCAATCGAC
>NQLW01000045.1:2990757-3029627 GCA_002312845.1 Kalanchoe fedtschenkoi | reverse complement strand
ATTGAAAAGAATAGCAATTACTACACACCTGAAAGTACAAGCTGATAACAATGCAAAAACAGGACATTTTCTGCTGATGATGGTGTATCAAGATGAGACTACTGGTTGTAGTATGTATTTCCACACAGGTTAAAGAATTGACCACCTCAAGCGGAACTAGAATGACTTGAACAGATCAAGGGAATTGGAGTTGCCAGAAACTCTGATGTCCGTCGGAAACGTAGACAATGAGCGTGGAAATGATGATTGAAATCAGACCAGACCAGAGGTATACGATTGTGGGGATCTTGCCTCTCTTGCCCATCAATCCTTTGGCAAATGGGTACAAGTGTGACAGCACCCATGTGCTGAAAAACACTCCTCCAACAAGTTTGCTCCACTGCGGGTATGGACTGTAGATGGTTCTACTCACGCCGACCGTGATGGCAAACAGATTTACTAGTATGATGGACAATGGAAGGCACATAAGCGATGTCCATTTGAACAGGTACAGATCCCCAAACTCGTCGTCCCCGTCTTCACCCGTGGCCGACTTGGTTGTCAGAGTGAAGGAGATTTCAACCCCGGCTATTAGTTTCAGCAGTCCCTGGACAACTGCGGCAGGATGCGCACTTGTTCCCCCAATCAGCCAGAACTGCTCATTGCGCCACCAGTCATGGAGTGTGATCTTAGACCATCTTATCTCTAGGGAAGAAAGGATGCACAGGCTGAGAGTTATGATGAGGAGCAGCAGCAGGAAAGTGACACTGAGGGATTGGACAATGAAGCGGCCGGTGAGCAGAGAAGCTGCAGGAAGAAAGCAGTAAAGAATCAGAAAGAATGAAGTGAATGGATACATCCCGACGTTGAAGTAGGCAATCCTTTGCAGGAACTTGAGCCTCCTCGTCGCAAACAGCGCATTGTTTCTTGAGAAAAAAATCTCCACTGATCCAGTCGCCCATCTCAGGACTTGATGAAGCCTATCCGTCAAATTGATGGGAGCAGTCCCTCTGAAGGCGTCCCGCTTTGTGACGCAGTAAACCGATCTCCAGCCTCTGTTGTGCATCCGATACCCTGTCACAACATCCTCCGTGACAGACCCGTAAATCCACCCGACTCTCTTGCCCCACTCGGACCTGTCCTCGTAGAAGCATGAGCACACGTTCACAGCCTCAGCCACAGCACTCGAATCCAAAGGCGCACGGGGAGCTACAAGCGACCCAGACCTCCTACCTTGATAGTTCTTGTTCCTATGGATACCATCGAGAAGTCTTCCCTGGTACTCAGCAACTGGTATAGACTGGATTAAGGTCTTTGAGTTGCCAAACATCTTGGACCGTGTAGAGAACTCGATCTCCTCAGGATCAAGTGCATCCTCCTCCAGGGTCTGAACATCATCGATCCTCAACGAGATCTCATCCTCTCGCTTCTTTTCAGCCTTCGCCTTCCGGAGACGCAGCTTCAGCTTTCTCATCCCCAGCCAGCCATGATGCTCCGTAGTTCTTGCAGGACTAAACCCATACAATGCCGTCCTCCTGAAAATGCAGCCTGTCCCGACATACATAGGACCCTGCAACCCATCCAGCGCTCTCATACTGACATCAAAGAACACATTGTTGTGGTTGGCATACCTGTCGCTCGGATCAATCCCCTCAAACCTCTGCGGAAACTGGACGTAGGCCACTCTGTCACCTCCACGATCAAGCATGAAACACATCCCTTCTCTCAGAGCCTGAGAGTTATACACGTAGTGGTCACAATCCAGGTTAAGGATGAATGGACCGTTGGAAAGAACTGCACTAGCTCGAACCAGTGCGTTCATTGCACCAGCTTTCTTGTTGTGATCAAACCCTGGGCGCTTTTCTCTGGAGACGTACACCAGCATTGGCAGTCTTATGTCAGTATCTGAGGTGCCAATTGAGTCAACTCCCTCCTCTCCCGCAGCCATTGGTGATCCGTATACGGGCTCAGCATTGGCAGGAAGCAGCATCGTCTAAAGAGTAGCCAAAAACATTCTCAATGCTATAATTCAGACAGGAACAAAATCAAGCTTATTATGAGAAGAGTTGAGGAAAGTACCTGAACAATGCCAACATGATCGCCTCTGGCGTGGTCTGGGAAAGGTGAGTACCAAGTCCCCGGCCAGTGAAACCCATCTGCCATCCAAGTGGCTTTTGGAACCTTAACAGCCTCCAAAACAGCATCACCTTTCTCCACCCTTTTCTTTCTCTCCGCAGCCTCAGCTGTCACATTATAAGCATCAGAGCGTTGCCTAATCTTGTCGGGCAAGCCATTAATCTCCACCTTAAACTCAGCATACAGCCTCTTCACAGTCCTCATATCCCTAACAAAGTCCCGCTTCACCTGATTCTTCAACAGATCTCTCTTCTGCCCAAAATAAGCCTCAGGATTCCGCGGCTCGATCTGATGCTTCCTACAAAACGGCACCCAAATTTTTGCAAACCTGGCAGCCACTGCCATGGCCTCAAACGTCATGATCGACCCACCGTCATCAGACAAATAGCAAGCCAGCTTTTCCACAGGATAGTCCACTGCTAGGATTGACAGAATTGTGTTTGCGGTCACAAGTGGCGGTTCCTTCTCAGGATCTGCAGTGGACACAAACACATCAATCCCAGGTAGATCAGACAGCCCCCTAGGATTGTTCATGTTGGGTGTCTCAAAAAGCTCCTTCAACAGAGTCATGTCAGTCTCCCTATTCACTGGACATAGCTTAGGCAGCTGATCCAGCAGCCATGAAAACGCAAACCAAACCTCACAAACGATGGAGGCGATGGACAACCACATAGCATCCGGGTTTGGGTGGCGAATCCTCCATGCAAGAAACCAAGACAATGCCAGGAACCTAATCAATATCAACAACCTGCAAACACCCATTCCAAACTCAGAGCAAGACCGGAAGACCGACGCATAAATTGATGATCTTGTAATAAGACATTACCTGTAAGGACTAATCAGCGCATTTGGTACATTGATCTTCCTCGTTAGCGGCCGGTGCCTATTCTGCCCGAAATCTGGCCTATCTCTGAATCCATCAGAGGCCGAATCCTTTGGCCAATAAGCATTTCCATACCCGTAAGTCCCCTGAGTATCATACAACCATCTAGCATGATCAAACTCACTCCCTTGCCTGTTGAATCCTCCTCTAAACGACTGCACAACCGAGAACTGCCTCTCAGCTTTGGCGCCAGCTCTCTTCATGGACGGTAGAGACTTGGCTTCATCGTCCTCCTCAATCTCATCATCAGCAGCAGAAGCATACTCTGTTTCATGGCTCTGGTTTTTGAGAAGCTCATTGCAGCCGGGACACTTGCTGTCCCTGTTCGTCACACAATCCAAATAACAAGCTTTGCAGATCTTAAACCCACACTCGCACTTCAGCTTACTCTGCTTCATGGCCCCCTCGTCACATCCGCTCATTCCACACAAAGGCTGGGATTTTTTCATTCCGGACGACTCCGTCGACTTCTCCATCGCTCTCCCTCGCAGCCCCGACCCGTAACCACCAGTGAAAATGGTCTTCGAAATGTCACTCTTCTTGTCAATCGAAGTTGCAACAGAAGCGTAAGACTGGAACGTAGCTTCTGGGGTCTGTGGAATGTAAACAGTGTACGGATGCATCATCTCGGACGATGAGTTCATGTTCACCTCCTCTTCCTCCTCCTCTGAAACATCGTCCTTTGAGCTGCTGTACCTCCCGCCGCTCCATGCTTTGTTGTTATTCCCTTTATTGCTGCTGCTAAGCGGCGAGTTATTGGAGAAGGACAACCGTTGAATCGGACTCGTCAAGCCTCTCGTCCTCACTCTGCCGCCGCTTCCTGAGGTGACTGTTATCGTAACCGGTGACGTCGACGGAGAGGAACCTGTTTTAATCACCATTGCAGATCCAAGCCCCCCGATAAAGCACGGATTTTTCGCCGAGAATTTGGAAAGAACAAATTAGAATTTGAGGAAGACAATTGATCTACTTTAAGCTCCGACTTCGTCCGATGATTTTTGAATTTTGTATTGGTTTGGTTGCCAGAGCCAGAGGTTTATAGGCTCAACGGTCGACAAATATGAGCCGTAGATATGGAGTCCAACATTGATCGGACGCATAATATTCAACGTAAACGGTCTGAGAATTTTGAATTATCTTTACGGAAAAGTCAGAAAAGTGAAAGGCGTAGATTTTCTTCTGGGACGGCATCTGCCTTTCTGATCTCATTAACGGTCAAATATTAATTTATCGAATAATTTTTTTATTTTTTATTTATGAAGGAAATATAAATCACCCTAAAAAAACCAAGAGCAGCTCGAGAATATCAAGATCAACAGCCTGAATACAATAAAGTTTCTTCGGCTATCTTGTCTGCAATAATGTTGTTATCCTCCCTGAAGGTATGACCAACTGTTCAGCCGGGGTGAGCCAATAATGATGACACACAATGTTTTCACTTCACGTATGGCTTCTTGCTTTCCAGAGTAAATAAACTTTGAACTGATTGATGAACTTTAGTTGCAACATGAATTTGAAGAGGAAATTAACTTATATACAGCTAGGAAGAGGAGAAGAAGGAGGAATAAGGCTGCGATAACAAGACCAAACGACGCCTTTTGCATATGCGCGGAGCCTTCATTTAAGCCGTTGGAGACGACATCGTTTCATGCCACTAAGTCCTCCTATTTCACTTCTCTAAGCGACATCGTTTCCGAGCGCAACAACTTCCTTTTCTTCCCAACTTGAAGCGCACAGCTCAATTGTGCGAAACGCCATTAATTCCAGCATAAACTTCAGCACCAACTCCGGTCACCACAGTTGTCATTGTTGACTGAGACCCCCGCAAGATCACCCGGACACAAATTGTAGAGGTTGAACTTGGAAGTTAGATGAAGGAACTGAGGTTTAAGAAGGGCCTTTGTTAACAAATCAGCAGACTGGTCCGTCGTTGGCACATAAAATGGTGAAATTGTGTGATTCTGAATATTATCACACACTATGTGAAGTTAATTTCAATATGTTTTGTTCTTTCATGGTGAACTGGATTATGTGCAATTGAAAGAGCTGACTTGGTGTCACAAGCTATCGGGACTAGGGTTGGACGAGGAATGTGCTGCGAACCCAAAATATTAAGAATCCATTGTAATTCACATGTGACACTGGTCAAAGAGCGATATTCAGCTTCTGCAGATGAGCGAGACACAGTATGCTATTTCTTCTACTTCTAGGAGATAAGAGAAGAACAAAGAAATACACAATAACAAGTCACAGACCTGCGAGTAACTAGACATGCTCTCCAATCTGAATTACATGTAGCCCGTACTTAAAGCAAAGATTTAAAATTCTATAGCAAGCCCATTCCAGGTGATCCTTTGAGATGGCAAACCACTCTCAATGCTGCCTGACAATGATGATCATAAGGAGAAGCCAAGAACTGACTCAGACAATGGACTGAGTAGCTTATATTTGGTCGAGTAATTGTCAAATAAACCAACTTACCCACCAGTCTTCTGTAAGATTCTGGATTAGTCATATCAGGACTGGTTGATAAAGCCAAATTTGGAGAGGTAGACAGGACTATAGCAGGCTTGCAAGCACTGAGACCAGCATCTTCCAGAGTATCAAGTATATATTTCCTCTTACACAAAGCAATTCCTCTATCAGAACTGACTAGTTCAATGCCAAGAAAATATTTGGCTTTACCAAGATCCTTAAGTAAAAACTGAGTAGCCAAGAAAGCCTTCAATTGGACAATTGTGTCCGCAGAATCACCAGTGAGTAAAATATCATCCACATAGACCAATAGAATGACAATAATGATATTAGTAGGTAGTGTAAATAATGAGTGATCAGCTGAACATCGTGGGAAGCCAAGTTCAAAAAGTGCACTGGACAATTTTTGGAACTATTGTCTTAAAGCTTATTTCAAACCATATAAGGATTTGATAAGCTTGCAAACGGACCTTTTATGAGTATTGATTGCTCTGTTCTTGTAGCCAGGAGGCAGTTGTCCAACAATAGAACACAAAGAATATTTCAAGTTAGTTTCAATTTCTATTCTTCACAAATATACAGTAGTAGGTAAGACGTTGTAGAAAGTCTCCACCCAAAAAAATTAACTTTACCTGCTAATTTCAACTTTCAAAATATGTTCCTGAAATTTTACAAATTCTTCGTACTAGACATGCTAGCACCATCAAGAGACGTTTGATTCAACAATTTTAAGGCTAGAAATATGCTGATCTTATTAAAAAGGTATCACTTTTCCCTAGTCTCCATTTCCATGTTACTTCTCCATCAACTACCATACAACCTTCCCTCAAAGATTATTGACTTGTGAATGTCCCTTCATACACCCAAGAGTCTGCCACCTAAAATCATTAAAAAAATAATAGAGTTATTAAAATATTTTACTTTGAACATTTTACTAACCATCAACTCCTGCATTGTAAATATTCTCCATATTTGTTTTGTGAGAAATGCTATATTTAGAGCCTTTGGATCCTTGAAACTCATCTCACCCATCTCCTTTGGTTCTATAAGCTTCTCTGCTTTTATCCAATGACTATAAACCTTCTTAGACCTGGAACGCCACCAGAATTGAACAACTAACTTCTAGATGCTTTTCAAAATTGTCATCAGAAGTAGATAGCATGAAATATCATATTGAGGCATCACTTGAATTATTGACTTAATGAAAATATCTTTACCTACCTTAGATAGCAATTTCAATTTTTACTTTTGGGTCTTGTTTTCAATCTTGTTCTCAATCTCAGTGAACACAACTCTTCAATTCATTTCATGTGCAAAAGGAGGACCTAAGTATCTGTCATGATTTGTTGTCTCCTTTACTTCCAAATCTCTTGCGGTGAAGCTTCTCGCTTCCTCAGAAGTACAATTATTAAAGCAGACTTTTGATTTCCCATAGTTAACCTTCAATCTAGCCGCTTCCTCGTATGATTTTAAAATATCAGTTATAAAACAGCTTGTTCGCTCACCTTGAAAAAGAGAAGACTACCATCAGTAAAAAAGTAAAGAGATCATAGGAGCACCTTCACAAATATTAATTCTTTCTAATATGCTCTCATTCAAGCTTGAAACGACTAGAGAATTGAGACCCTCCACACACAACATAAATAAGTATGGGGAGATATGATCTTCTTGTCGTAAGCCACGAGATGATCAAAATGGAGGAGAGTCCTTACCATTATGGGAGATTGACTACGAGACTGCCTCGATACAGGTCATGACCTACTCAATCCATTCTTTCTCAAACCCTAGTTTAGGCATTGTCTTTTCCAAAAAAAACCATTCAATTTTATCATTCACGTTACTCATATCTAGTTTGCAGTAAATATAACTATCGGCCTACCTACATCTAGTTTTTATAAACTGGGCAGCCTCATTTGCCAAGAGAATATTGTCTAAGATGAGTCGACCAGGGACAAAGACCCTCTGATTTAGAGAGATTATCGATGACTTAATTATTTATAATTGGTTAGCCAACACCTTTGTAATTACTTTCATGGCTACATTATACAGGCTGATAAGTCTAACCTCCTCCATTCGGCTTGTGCATTTCACTTTCAAGATCAAAACTAGGATAGTCTCATTCCACCTTTCGTCTCTTAGATCTTCCAATTGCTGCTTTAAAGCATGAACTGTTTATTTGAACATTTCTGAACTTCGTCCTTGGCTGATAGCTTCTTTGAACCGTTTGAGATTGGACCGTAACAACTCATCCCCTTCAACCCTAGCTTCATTCCTCAAGACTTTGGCCATGAATTCTATAAATCAGTACTTTTAAACCATGTTGTTTCAAATCTGAATCTTTTACCCAATCTCTCTCAATCTTTATTGAATTTATCCAGTTCAAGTGGCATTAGCAAATGGATAGAACACCACCCAACAATGTGTCTCACTACTGCCTCAGAGAAAAGAGACATCTACTCTTTATCACATAAAACTGTCTAATCTCGCTTTCATTTCTTCATCACCTCGATCTTCTCACATTTGAGAAGGTAAATTAATGCCTGTAGAAACTTATTTCTATCAGATTGCAATCTCTGATCATATTTCTAAAATTATTTATTAACCAGTGCACTCTGGGTCTTTGTCCGCTTAACTCACAATTATTGAGCACTTCGTTGAAATCGCCAATAACAGCCCATGTGATAAAGATGCGCGAAATGATCTTAATAAATCCCACCTCAATTTTATATTGCTTTTCTCCGAGTATCCATAAAACCCTGTAAGTCTCCATCTGGGGCTGGAGCAAATAATCACATGAATGTGATTCCTTGAGTAACTCACAATTTCAATCTCTGCTTCTTTATATCATAAAATTTATGATTCTCCACATCGACCATTACTTTCAATAGCCATTCCATAATCAAACTCCAGCTTCACTCTTATGATTTTTGCTTTCTTTGAATTAAGATTGATTTCACACAAAAAAAATAATTTGGGGTCTATGGGAATGAGAAATCTCCCGAGTTTGGACATCTCCTGAGTTTTGGACAAACTTTTATACCTAAATGCCATCTATAGAGGCTCTTTGTCGCCCCTGTCAAGAAAAAAGCTAGATGAGAGGGTTTGAACATCTAAATCTCAACTTGGATCCTCATAAACTTCCTCCTGATGTCCCCTTCCTCAAGTTTCAATCCATTTACTAGCTTACCCAATATTTTCCATATTTTCTGGCTATCCCCTCCTCAAAATATTTTTAGGATAGATTATGAATTTGAACCCATATCTTACAATGCGTAAACTTGTAGTTTATTGGCGCATGATCTGGCATTCATCTGTTGAGTAATATAAGCTGGTTCAAATAGGACTATGCCCCCCCATGCAAGAATTGTATCTCTGTATTCTTCTTCATTTACAAACTTAATAAGGAATAGATTTGTAGTTAGCTCATATATCGCATTTTTCATGGAGGTGCCACACTTAATTTGCCCAACAATAAGGCGAGAGCCTTTCGATTAGCGGGCTTATTGGAGATATTTTTATGACTGCCGCATATAAAAAGTCCTCCATTTTCTTCCTCCATTCTTCATCTACTGTATTTAACAGCTTGCCTTTAAATATTTTTACAATTTGATCCACTTCTCCGACTAGACAAATGACTGAACTTCTCGTGCGATTCTCCATTTCTTGTTCTAGATACGACACAGATACAACAGAAAGAACAACATCCACTTGAGACAATTAGAATTAATCTGAAGAGAAAGCTCTCATAGGACAAACTAGAGAGAAAAATGTGAAAAAAATATAAAAGTAATTTTTTATACTCGAAAGCTCAACTCTCATTCTTTGTGAAAATTGTGTTGCTTCTAAGCTACTTGAAGAAATTTTAACTGAGATTCATGCTGAGTTGTGCTGCAATGAATCTGAACCCTATTATTTTGGGAAGAATTTTCAATGAATAATCTTCTAAGGCAAACTGATTCGTTCTGTGATTTCGGTTTGTGTACCTTCCGTTAAATTTTTAAATCCATTCTCATATTCTTGTTTAAGCAGGCACATCAGTATTTTAGCAAACAATCTTCGAGCTCTCAGTTCAATTGAAAGAAATAGCTTAACTATACACATTCTCAATTGGCCAATGTTGTGAATGTGTATTTTTCAATCAAATTTCTTGTTCTATTTATAGAAAAAGCCTTTCAAACATTTTTTTACCCGATGTGGAATAAATATGTACTATTAAAGCATCTTCAATTGCATTCTCTGTCATTTTCTCTTACACTCTCATTTGTAGCCTTTTGTTAAAACTGTAGTGATCTTTATCTTTATTAGTTTTGCGTGGATACGTCATAGCTGTATTAAATAAGGAAATGCTGTGATTGAGAATCAGTTTACTATTGGGCTATACGGGTTGTGTACTTGTTGTCAAGCCTATGATGTTTGAGATATAAAAACAAATTAATACCAGCTTACAGAGCCTCTAAAAGGAACTGGTTGGATCATACATCTGGTCGTTTTTATTTAACTAAGGAGTTTTAGTTTTTGGGTGATTTGTTATAAGACAACAACTAAGAGAAAAAAGATTTGCCGGTGATATAAGGTTAGAATAGTGGCCTTAAAGGGAAATGAAGCTAGATTTTAAGCTTAAAACCTAAGATTTATATGATTGTTATTTTAATTAGCTTGCCTGTTGTACATTTTATTTCATTCATAGAATTGATTTTTTGTTCCATGTGTTACAAGCCCACACATTTGTATGTCCACATAGACCATAAGATACACACTTATATTTCTATATATTAGAAAATTATTCATCATATCTGCATACTGATTGATTTCTTCTTTATTTTTGCAGTCAAGCTGATCCAATAGTGGTATCGTTCTCTGGAGGAGGAGTTGGTGTAGTTTTAACATTAATGGTGGTTGAAATAAACAATGTCGAACCACAAGAATACAAAGGATGCAAGTAATGCATGTTTTAAACTTCGGAAGAGTAACTCTTGAACTTATGCACTGTAGTCATATCTCTCAAAGTTATGTCCTTTTTTACATGATTGTTTAAGTTTATCAAAATAATTGACATAATTGATTCATGTAGAATGTTATATGTTTATCTTTAATTCTCAGCTATAGTCCGTTACTTGTATAGTAGAATATTTAAGTGGAGCCATCATGTTTTTCCTTTGCCGCATAATATTTGGCTTGTGCTCGGTGTTATGGCATTGGATTTGTTGCTCATATTTTTTTAATGTCTTCAGGGTATGAACTAGAGGTGCGGAGGGTAAGGATCCCACTCCCAAACTCCTTACCATCGGGCCACAACCCTGATGACTATCTGTTGTTCTTATTGAACCAATATCAACCGTTAATGGTGAGAACAACCTCTGTCGCCTCCTAAAAATGAAAGATGTTCAAATTGTTCAAGCTCTTGAAAGGCTAAACATGTTCAGCTTCTAATTAAGTTTAAACATATAATTATATACAACATCATGAATTTCTCTTTTTTATATTAGATGGCCGACCAAGAAAAATTATCTATTTTGCAGGTCATGTGCCCTATACTTTTCTCTGGACTTTAATGGTAATACCCAGCGAGCATGATCCTCTAACTGACCCATTCAAAATTTTGAATATTGGGAAGTGGTTGACATGTGCAGACTATATCCCAGATCGATCAAACACAATACAAACTCAAATACAAGTCATCCAAGCTAAGCCCAAGTAGCTATGCAGGCAACAACATACTTTAGCTATAAAATTTAAATTCTAAGCTACCAAGTTTGATTAAGTATGCTCAAATGTCTCTGTTAATATGTTTTCTCATTGGTGGGGATGGAGGATGTAAATTTTTATAGTTCTTACCCTACATAGTCCAAATATGGGATCATATGAGTTGAGGTATTATTTAAGAGTTTGACAAGATCATTGATTCTTGATTCTTGTACACGAGTTGACACGAGCGGTGTATCACTTGGCTCGAGCTCGGCTCATTTATTATATAAGCTAGATTTTAAGGTTTGAAGTTGACTCGTTTATTTTTTTATAAGAAAAGATAGTTTTATTGATAACATGGACCTAAAGGGTCTAGGGTGCGAGGTCTAAAAGGGGTAACTAAGATGGTTTGAGGAGCTTAAACAAACGAAGGCTCGTATGCCGTAGTTGGCTGGCTCGGGGGCCTAGGTGAGTAGGTGTGTTGTGACTCGGGGGCCTCCGAAGAGACTGAGGATTCTAAATAAAAGAAGGCGCAAGGTGCCAAGAGGCTTGTGAGACTCTGGTGCGGAAATTAAATGCCTGAGATGGCTCGGGCATCTTAGGAGAACAGGTGAATGGGTGATGACTCAGAAAGCCTTGGAAGGTTGTGTCTCGAGGAGAGCATACAGTGCGGATAAAGGCCCAGAAGCCTTAGGATATGCTGTGGCTTGGGGGCCTATGATGGGAGGCTCAGGCGTTGGATGAAAGCCCGAGGCCTAAGATGTTGAGCATCTTACAACTTTAAATCCGAAAATGTGTCTGATTCTTCCAAATAGGCATGCAGATGTGGGCAATTTTCTACAATTTTGGACCATTATCTTGAACCTTTTTTGGAGAAGATTGAGAAAGGCATGTGCTCTTCCCAACCCCTGTCAGTCAAAAGACATGATTTTTTCTTTAAATATTGTCCACTTCTGACATTTCTTCAGCTGTGACATTAGGAGGCGTGCAGCATCAGGACTTCCTACCTCTAGCAGGCCCGATACGGAAGCTCTAGCAAATTCCGCAGTCAACTAGGGCGAGCTTGCGGAAGGATCCTGGAGCAACATCGCGCATGCCAGCTGAGAATGCCGAAACGCAAACTGGTTAAAGGACAGAAGAGCAAAAAATGGTGAGCTTCCTTCCTTTGAGGTGAAGGGATGGTGCGCTTACGTAGACAAGCTAGACAGGGCTCTGGCGGGGTCCTATCTTGGACTCCTTCATGTTGCTTATGACAAAATGTGGTGAATGAGGAGAGCACCCATAAAGAAGAGTAGTAAAAAGCGATGTGGCCGGGTTGTAATGGAGAGGGTGGCTGAGACTTGCAGACGGTGGTTGTGTTGATGAGATTGAGGAAGTGATTTTCTATAGAGAAGGCAGAGAGCTCCTTACTCTTTATCTTCTGTCGCCTTGACTCACTTATTAATGATTGAGTTTTAACCGAACGAACTTGCCATCTGTCCATGAGTACATCCCTCAGCTCGCTTGTAGCCATACTTTTGGTCTAGCTTTCAGGGTTATATCATTGAGTTTGAAATAAAAAATATTATTTTAAAACTTATATCACGAGTACATCATTTTTAATTTCATTTCTAAAATAATTTATTTTCAGGAAAAAAAGTTGCTAGTTGAAAAGACGGTTAGCTTCAAATCAACCTTAGTTTAAACAGAGATTGATGTTTTATCAAAAACCTTTTTTCAAAAAGTGATAAGAATAGAGCAAACCATTATTTCAAATAGAAGTTAATATCGTAGTTGCATGTTTTCATTTAAACCGATGTTTCAAATAGCGGTTCATTCTATTTCTATCGTTATCCGAAACAAATTTTCCCGTTGTCTTCAGACAACGATTGACATCATAATTATTCTGATGAACCCAAACAATGATTGATTTAGGCAACAGCTATTTGAAAAATAAGCAGATCATTTTGGAAAGCAAATTAAAAATGAGGACATGAAGGAAATATAGTTCCAAAAGAAGCCAATTCAGGAAAAAAATCACTTTTTTCTTGGTTCATTTTCACTCACATAATTCTTAATTTGATTTCCATTTAATTACAACATTTGAAAACTACGATTTTTGTTGTTAAGAATATAAAGCTCAAAACTATGTTTTGATTCAGATAAATCAGAGAGGTCCACATTTTTAAATTGTGGGGTTTTAATTACAGCTCAGGTAAAAACATTGTTATGAACTGTAATTTTTGAAAAATAAAATAGAATAGAAAACAAATAAAAAGCCAGGATAGAAATTAAATGAAACAGGAGAAAAAGGACAATTTACAAAAACGATTGATATTTTTCCTTCCCAAACTCAATAAAGAGAAGAAAAAAATAACAAAAAGCTGGCTAAATTAGATATGAAATAAGTTACAAGTACAAGCCATAAGCTTTTCAATCATAATTTTTACTCAAGGCTGTCCACAACGCAGGTTTGAGGCTGTTAATGACATTATCGTACACCTTAAGAAATATCAAAACAATATGTGAAGCGACATTCTGGTATGAAGCACCAAAATTGTCTATATTTCCGTTGAGTTTTAATTTAATCATAAATAATCATTTAACCATCATCAAAATATTCTCTTAAATAAACTATAAAAAATAACTATTGCATCATATTTATTCCTATTTAAAGTAATTACCAAAGTAGAGGTAGTACTTATACATAAAGTTAACAATAGCTCATCATAGTCACAACTTTGAGAAACAAAATAATCTCATGGACTTATTCAGTGGCGGATTCAGGATTTTTTTTTCGAGGGGACAAAATTACATAATTAAAATTTTGATTGAATTTGGGGAACAAAATTAAAAATTTAGTTAAAATGAAGCATGTAAATTTATTTTTATATATATATAAATTTTTTAATTTTCTTTTTGTATATAGACATAGATGTTTTAGGTGGGATTCGGGGAGCGGTCGACCTCATTGCCCCGAAGTGGCTCCGCCCCTGCGCTTATTATATTTTAACCCCAAGCTTAACCTATGCGATTTAATTCTTTTTCCCATGATATGATTTGTCTCGATGATCATCTCCCAAATCATAAAATCCCCAAAATTTAAATGTACGAACTGATTAATGTATGACAAATAATAACTATTGTGATGATTTCATGAACTAAATGATCAGTGAGTAGCCAAAAAGTAATCACTGAACTACGTAAAAGTAGTTAAGCAAATAACAAAGAAACTATTGTCTAGCATGAGAGTAAGTAATATACATCTACTAACACCCCGTTTGGTAGAGTATATTACTAATGAGATAGCATAAATAATACCAACTAAAGATGTTTGATTCACTATCCGTATAAGTATGAATAATACGTATCATAAATTTTACTTTTTAAAATCTGTATTAACAATCTCTTTCAATTATGTGGTATTATTAATACGGGGTATTAATAATGCACCCACATTCCATACGGGCTACCAAATGTAACCTAATATTATTCAATCATGTAGCCAATGATAGAAATTATATATGAAAACACTATAATACAATCACGGCTTAAATGCTACAAAGAGAGGTTTTTTTAAAATATAAAAAGTATTCTAGCTCTCTTTAATTAAGTGCGTATTTAAGTATTCGTTAGATACTTATGCATGTGCTTAAAACAATTTATAATTATTTACTTTCAACTTTATTCAGTTAAGTCGCTCTCGCCCTTTTTATTAATGGGTAAAATACAAAAATATATTTCGAACTATCATTTATTTTTAAATTTAGTACCGAAGTTTTTAATTCTTCAATTTCAGTACCGAACTTTTTGATTATTCAAAGTAGTATATGATTAAGGTTGTTTGAGTATGAAAAGACGTCGTTTTATTTATGTGAATGAAATGATATCACTTAATTTTATAATCAAACGACATGATTTTCATGCACATGTCGGTTTGCTAAAATAAAATTAGCTTAGGAGTGTTACAGTGAATTTTATTTTCGAAAATCAGTCTATTTGTTTTTTTGCATATTTTTCGATAATTCGTGTAGTTCGTCTCGTAATTAAGAAAGTGGTGGTAGTTTAAAACTTCTTTTAAGTTTTTCCCCAAATATTATTGTTACGAACTTTGTTTTTTTAAAACGGTTATTAGATATGAGCTATCCTCGTATTTAAGTGATAAAGAATCAAACAAAATGACATAATTTTGCAATTTTTAAAGGTTTAGACTCTTGGACCCTTGAACCATAGACCAAGTGTCTCGAAACTCTAAAGCTTTAGCACACTAAAATTCTAACACCCTAGAACCCCTCGAAAAAAAATAAAAATGAAACAATGTCATTTTGTTTGATCGCTTTTTTTTGAAAAAAATTATTAGTAAGGATCGAATCCGATTTATGCCATTATAAGGAGATACTCATGAAGAGTTACAAATGAATGCTCACAAATGTGAGCTAGATGCATTCATAGAGATTCGAACCCAAAACACTTGATCATTAAAGTCAAATGCTTGACCTCCCATCCAACACTCTTTCCACTCTCTTTACTTATATAGAATGACAACTAAAATCAATTCAGAGAAGCGGATGTTTAGAAGAAATTGATCTTATTAAGCACTAACAATATTTAAAATTTATAATTATTTGGTATTAAATAATATATACGTATTTTATTTTATTATTGTTGAGAGTACATTATAGTTATTAAAATCAGATTGGATCAGCTGGTTCGACCGGTTGGACCGAAAGTCGGAGTGCTAGTGAGTATCAAACCTAAACCCACTTCATTCTTTGACAAAGATTTCACCACTTGACCACATTATATTGTTACATTATATTCAATTCCAGATATATTACACTTTAACTCTTAATTAGAATGGTGATTGGACCAGTCAATTCGACCGATAAACTGAGAATCAAAAAGAAGCATGACCGATTTAATATCCGATTTAATAACTATAAAGTACAGCGCGAAAGCTAGCAGTTTCTGTAACTGTTTCACTAATTCACCCTAACTTGTCGTATTTGTAAATACTAAGTTTTAGAAATTTTCTATATATATAACAGAATAGGATTGAGAGTGTTGCGACGCTCAAATTTTAAAAAGCCGATGACTAATAAACCGGATCGATCCAAACTCATCGGTTCGACGGGTTCTCTACTTGTAATTAATTAAATGACTTGGACTCGTAAACGATTTAATAGGTCGGCAACAACAATCAACGCTCGGTGACGACCGCCGTGGCTGGTAAATGGCTCGGCTCGGCTCGGCTCTCCAAGGGCATTTTCGTCATTCGAGGATCCCCAATTTCTCTGCATCGACAGTCGGAAAGAAATTGCTACGAGTCTTCCTCTTGCATCGTGTGTCGTCGTCGTCGTCGCCACTCTCTCATATGAATCCTCCAACACGCTCTCGCTCCTGCCTCCTACGCCCTCTGCATCAATCAAGACCCTAAACGCGTCTTTCCCGATACTTGAAGTTGAAACCATCGGCGGAGAATCGTCGCGATTGCGATGGACAGCGAGACGCTTGAGCTTATGCTCTCCAAGCAACTGATGATTCAGTCCCAGCAGTCGCGTACTGGTGAGTGGCTTTGCATTTTCATGATTAAATCCGCGTTTAAGGGACTTCTGGAATTTTTTTATTTTTTTATTTTTACTTTTTGGCAGCAGATCCTCGTGACGAGTATGAGTACGAATACGTGGAAGATGAGGAGGAGTACGATGAGGAGGATGATGCTGATGGGAGGACGGAATTCCCATGCCCTTACTGTTCTGATGACTTTGATATTGTGGAATTGTGTTACCATCTGGAGAGTGAGCATTACAGTCTGATTGCCAAGAATGGGGTAATTCAATTGTTACTCTAACTCTATGTGTTTTGGTTTTTGAGTTTGTCAGTAAAACAAAAAGTATTTCTTCTCCAGTTTACAATGAAATTCTTGAGCTTGTTACTATGAGTAACTGCTTGCAACTCATCTTGGAAGATGTTGGTTGATTTTAAAGCCAGATTACCATATTCTGTGTTGTAGATTAGCGAGAGTTGAGTCGCCATAACTGAGAGAGAACAAAGTTGCTGTGGTTTCAGGGTTTAGAGAGTGTTTATCAAATGGGAATATGGGATTTTGTTATCGTATCTGTTGTCTTTATGGTTAGAGAAGTTGGGTCCTGCGACCTGGCTGGAGGTTGCACTCTTTCTGAATGGTAGCTTTTACTAAAATTACTTTTTTGCTGTTTTCAGGTTTGCCCCGTTTGTGCGACAAGGGTGAGCTCGGATCTCATTGGGCACTTGACTAAACAACATGGGAACATGATAAAGATATCCTTTCCTTTACTTCATGAGTTTCATAATAGTTTATCAGTGTGCTGATAACTGTTAGTCTGTGTTACCATGGTAATTCATCGAAAAAGGTAGCATTGTAGCTCCAAATTGTTGTTGTTGATTTCTTGTGGCTAGATCATTTGAAATCTTTATCCTTTGGCATCTGGAACTGAATATCTTGTGACCGATAAATGCTGAGTTCCTTAACTAGTAAATACATTCAGGTCAAATTGAAGCTCTTGAAAGATCAAGATGAGGCTGCAGTTTCTCTTCTAAAGAAGGAGTTCCATGATGAACATATGAAGTCTGTCATTGAGAGTTCATGTTCAACCTCGCTCCCTGATATGGCTCTAGATCCTTTGATATCCTCTTTTATGTACAATATACCTGTTGATTTTGAATCTTCAAGTGTTCAACCCACTCATTCAGCCGAGTCAAGTGTGGAAAAGGAGAATTTAGAGGGGAGTCTTCTAAAGAGGTATTATAAAATCCAAATTCCTTGTTGGTGCTGTTTATAGTTTTTATGATCTGCATCGGAAGACAATTCCTCCTGGAGTCTCGCATTTACTCGTTTTGGTTGCTTTTCTCAATAGCCGTTAGCATCGACACTGTCCTTTCTCATATGATCTGTATAAAATTGAACCCTGTCTAATAGAATTGTGTTTAGGACGGGTCTAACAATTTAATATTGGGAGGACTGAACCTTTATAGCTGAACAATATCTTCCTTGCAATCGCTACTAGCCACTGCAGTTTGACATGTTTGGAATTTTGTCCAACTGTGATGCCTATCACAAACATTCATTTTTTTACTTTTGTGGAATTTGGATTTGCTATAACTAATATGCCCAGTAAGACTTAAATGATGAGAAAGTAAAAATGTAAGAAACAGGGTCATAATATCCATGGTTGCTCTATCATTGGTTGTTGAACAACCAATGGAAGCTATTCACTAGATTGGTACGTGCAAACAGAGCAAGTCGTGCCCCTATTGCATGTAGATGCTCGCCTTGTTCATATGCAATTTTACTTGTGTTTTTCTTTAGGTCAAACCTATAATATGTGCCCGGTTTTTTGTGCCAGAGTATCTTTGTATATATACAGCTAATGCTTGATATTCTCTGGTGTGATACCGAAATTCAACATATTGCTGCTTTGAGGAAGTTAATTCATCTAAAATATGTAATCATTTAAGCATTACAAAATAAATAATTACATCTGTTTGCCTGTGCGTGCTTGGCTTTCATCATCAAATAAAGTGTGAGCTTGCTTCTCTATAGCTAAGGATTTGACACTGTTTTTCATGATGACAGGAACCCTGAGTCATCGCCACCATTGTCAGACAAAGACCAACAAGAGAAGGCTCGAAGAAGCCAGTTTGTACAGGGAATGCTATGTTCGACATTCCTTGATGATGATATTTGATGAGACTGCTGCTGACAGCTTGCTCCGAAATCCTCCCAGTTGACATAGAAGATGATAAACCTCACTTCATCCAGAACACTGTAAAGTTGGCCACAAACTTAAACAATGTGGCCATCATAGTCCCTATCTTCGGATTGAAATGTTTCATATGTTAGAATCAGAAACCTTGACCGGGAATAGCCTATTTAATCAAAAGTGAAATTACATTGGCCGTGCTGTTCCATTCTTTGTTGTTTCTGAAAGCATTATTTTTTAGGGAAAACTACAGAAAGGGGGTACGAACTACCACAATTTTACAAATCACGGGCGTAACTGTCATTTTTTGCAATTTACAGGTATTTCAGTTTTATGGCTGTTTTGTAAGTAAATATTTTTCAATCAAATCCAGATCTAACTTAAACTAATTACAAACTCACCCTCAACAAAACTAACCTAACCTAAATTACCCATATTAATGTAAGCAAGTGTAGATTAAGATGAAGTTAAAGCTAACGGTTGAACAAATTTAATGAATGAGTGGTTATGTTAGTTTTGTTGAGGGTGAGTTTGTAATTAGTTTAAATTAGATCTGGACTTGATTGAAAAATATTATTTACAAAACAGTCCCAAAACTGAAAAACCTGCAAATTGCAAAAAATAGTAGTTACATCTGTGATTTGTAAAAATGTGGTAGTTCATACCCCCTTTCTGTAGTTTTCCCTATTTTTTATGTGTAACGAAGAACACAAATTTAATAACACGTTTGTAACATGTCAGTATTTATGTACTGTCATTCAAAACGACGTCGATTATAGCACAAAACGACGTCGTTTTGTGCTTGCAGCAAAACGCTGCACAGCACCGGATCCGTGTCCTTAACACATAGATTCTATTTCAATATTTGGTTAGCACTTTTTTTTTCTTTTTATTGATAATGGTCCAAAGGACCTAGAGCTTGGAAAGCCTACAAGGGGTGGCAGGAGGCCTAAGACGCGACGGCTTAGAGAGCCTACAGGGGTGGCACAAAGCCTAGGGCGCGGCGGCTCAGAAGCCTACATGTGTGTGGCGCAAGACCTAAGAGTTTGGCTCGAAGAGCCTCGACGGCGAGATCTAGGGCTGGCACGACTAGATCTGGAACTAGCACGGCCAGATCACTTATATATTCAGGCCAAAACTAGGTAATCTCTTCTATACTACAGGCCAAAGTCAAGAGGACCAACTGTAAGAATGAAGGTGTCAAACACAGATCATCTACAACCAGTGCGGCCTAAGCTTTCTTATCTACCATTTTCGTTTTTTTAAAGTAGCTGAATGAAATGCTTCCATTACTAAAATGCAGAACTTCAATTCTCCGGAAAAAAAGACAGAAGATACATTGACAATTTGATATCTACCAACAAAATAAAGAATTTTTTTTCAAGAGCGACTCTTTTGCTTTGTTTTCTATCATTTGTAAATTCGTTTTTTTTTTTTTTCTATTCTGACTTGTTCGCGGTTCAGAACTATTACAATTTACCACATTTTCACGATTCGTGATTTGTTTTGGGCAGGGGCGATTTCCTTCGGGTCATGAAGCTCTTCTAGTTCTAATAGTTTTACAACTGGATCCATACTGGGTCTGTACTTATTTTCAGTGGACAGGCATCTGAGCGCTACCTTGTGGGCAGCATATAAGTCTGTTCCTTCCAATCGACCGTCTATCACATGGAAGAGCTTTCTTTTGTTGGCCAGGTAAGGCTTAGCGCATTCGACCAAACTGATTTCCCTTGAAGGCCTGTTCGTGTCTGCTGCTCTACGCCCAGCAATCATTTACGGAAGAACAACACCAAAGCTATAGACATGGCTTTTAGCAGTGGGATGACCTGTTGCCATATATTCAGGAGCAGCATATCCATAAGTCCCCACATATATATATATATATATATATATTGTTATAGAAGGTGGATCAAACGAAAATCACTTTAGATTTGTAAATTGTGAACTATTAATATCCATTGATTTTGTTTCATCGAACATATTATGATTTACTCCCTCCGTCCTCTAATACATGTCGTTTAAGGTTAATTTGAGTAGATTAAGGTGAAGTAAATGATAGCGGTTGAACAAATTTAATGAGTGGGTAGTTGGTGTTTTTTTTAAAAAATTCGTGCAAAAAGTAAAATTGGTAGATGATTACTGGTGATGAATGATTTTTTATTGATTATGATAAAGAAGTGATTAATGTTTGACGTTTTAAGGTAGTTGATGATATTAAATACGCATTGAAAATTGTTAAGTGACAAGTAAAAGTGGACAAAAAAATTCGGTTAAGTGACATGTAAAAGAGGACAGAGGGAGTATGTAGTTTTAATTAACTAATATCTGATTTTATCTTTTATAAATTCAGTTAAATTTTTTTCCTAAATTTGTGTTTATGCTTATCTACAGCAAATCATTAATTATCTCTTTTATCTCTCCTTATTTCTCCAAAATATTTTTCTTTTCTTTATTTGCTCTCTCGTTGATTAACATATCTTTTAATATAATCTCGTATTTATACGAGTTTATTCATCATATTCTCTAATCTTCATGTCATAGTGGATATTTTTGTATCAAACTCAAACAACTCAGATTTTCGTGCATTAATCTTCATGTCGGAAGGCACAACAAAGCGTTTATCGGGTCTCTTCCAGTGCACCAATACGATATAGATTCCAAAACATATGTTGTCTTTGGTAACGCAATTCCACTATTTTGTCCTCGTTTGGATAACGATGAAGCTTATCATACATACAATCACCAATTGTGGAGAATCTCAGACGGATCTCCCGTATTTATTTTGTAGGTACATGAATTTCGGGGTTTGATGGTGCACGTCAACATTTTTTGATTTTTCTAATGGTGCACTTATGAATTTTGGTGCACATTTTTTTAAGCATCAAACAAACAGTGCACTATCTCAAATTTAGAAACAACTCACCATAAAATCATATTAAATGAACATTTTATCAAAAATAACTATGAAAGGAACATAAATCAAATTATGCACCAAGGATTGTGCACCAAAAAACTGTGCACCGAGAATGTATTGTGCACCATTGCTTAGAGATTGAATTGTGCACGAGTGCACAACGTTATAATTGTGTACCAAAATCTATAAAAGGTCTTATGTGCATTAAAAATGATAAGAAAAATGCTATATCAAAGAAATTAAATCGTAAAAATAGAAAAAAGAGAAAAATCATGCAGCTAAACTAACAGGAGAAATAGGGGAAAAATCAGACATTTGATTCCTTATTTAATGGAGAAAATCGTGCAAGAAATCCAGCAACCCATAAACAATAATTTCATTATATTTTAAAAATCAGATAATAAATCTATAAAAAAACTATAATCGTCAAATGAAATATGAATCAATGATCAAGGATAGTCCACAGTTTATAAATTCAAAGTGGTTTTCACCGGATCTGCCCCATTATATATATATATATATATATATATATAATTTATATGCTTAATTTCAACTAAATTTTTAATTTTATCCTTCAAAATTCAATCAAAATTTTGATTATATAATATTGCTCCAAAAAAAATTTCTATATCCGTCACTGCTCATGACCCTAGTTGAGACGTGATCCGTGGCCATATCGAAATCAGTAAGCTGGGCATTGTAGTTCGCATCCAACAGAATATTTAAAAGACAATGCAGAAATAATTCAGCCGGGATGCTGATAAAAGAAGCTCCCATAAAAAGCAAAAAATTACTAACCTTCATATATTATTGCCAAACATTATCATCAACGTAATTGCTACCATTCATAGCATATCATCCCGTCGAAATCCATCGATTACACACCTACGTGTGTTTTCTAAACACACCATCAACTTGATTTCCTTTCGCACTTCTTTGAGCATAAGATCAGTAAAAAAGCGACCCATAAGCGGTTGCCAGTAAGTTCTTGTTCAAGTACTTGCGGTAGAGCTTGTTGCTTTTGTATTGTATGGGGATTGATATCCAAGTCTTCAGTAGATGAAGAGTAATCTCCATTGATACTGCCTTAATGAATCGAACTAGATCCCCCCCTTCAACATCCACACAAACATCTTCTGCCATTTTCGAACCTCCTTCTTGACCCGTCAGAGACAAAAACACATATTCCTCATGCTTCTCATTTTCAGATGTTCTTGTTAGAAAGTTAAATTTGGTTAGGACTATGGGTCTCTTATGAATTGATTTGATAAGCTGAGCTTATAGAATAAGTTGTATTTGAGTTTGTAATAGGTTGATGTTAGGACGAATAAGTTTTAGTTAGAGTAATTGAGAAGATGGTAGATAGTAATTGGTATCAAGTAGTTGGAGGTTGAGAAAATGCTAGATCATTACATGAATGGTATAAATAGGATTCATGTTGTTACTTGAAAATCATCTCATTCTCTCATAAATTTCTCTCTTTCAAATTTCTCTCCAAGTTCTCTATTCCAAATTCAATTATCTATTCAAACAAAGTGATATCCAAGCCTCGAGATTGTTTAAAAAATTACGAGTGGAGGAATAGTCCCATTCAAGTTCTGGCCTTAAATAAGTCCAACTATGACAACCGGAGCATCAAGATGAAGACACTACTAGGAGTGGAGGCGTTGAACGAGTCAAGAAAGAGGAATAAAAAAGCTCTCTTTCTCATTATTCAAGTGGTGGATGGCGAAGGTTTTTAGAAGATATCAAACACAAAGACGGTTAAAGAAACATGGGAAAAACTTCAAGTTTGCAACAAATAAAAAAGACGGGGAATAAATAAAAGAGGTAAAAGTTGTGAAAAAAATTCTTCATACTTTGAGTTCTAAGTTCGAGTATACAACTACCACCATAGAGGAGACCGAAGATCTATAAGTCATGATGATTAAATGACTGATGAGATCACTACAAATGTAAGAGGAGAAGAGGAAGTTGAATAAAAATAAGAAGAAGACTTCTTCAGAAATTTCTACAACTCAACTTGGAAGGGGGAAAATTAAGCATTAAAAGAGGACAAAGAGGACCAAGATGCGACCAAGGATATGGATATTGACATCAAACTGAAGGAAGAGGTTATTTTATCCAAAAAAAACAATGGAAGAGGCGGCTTTATTGGTGGAGATTGAAGAGGTGGATACATAATAATTAAGGTCCAAGAAGCTCATGATCAAGGCACGGCAAGTCTAAAATTCAATGTTATAATTGCCAAAAATATATTCATCATGCATCAAAATGTAGACTTAAAAAAAGAGTCAAAGAGATAATAAACTTATTGGGAAATAAATATGGAGAAGAAGAAACATTATCGATAGCCCGTAATGACAAAGATGAAGGGAAACAATAAGTGGAGCATTGATATCGACACCGACAATCATATGTGTTGCGATAAGAGACTAGTTGTGAAGATGGATGATGTCATCGACTTGAGTATTTTATTTATAGATGAATCAAAAATTCCGGTGAAACGAAGAGGTAAAATTCTTATACGCTTAAAGAACTATAATCGCCAGTTCATCTTAAATGTTTACTATGTCCCCGACAAAAGGCCAACATATTTAGCAACGGCCACCTACTGGAGAAAGGGTATGACATCCATATGGAAGACAATAACCTCTGTCTAAGAAACAGAGAAAAAAACCTTATCGTGAAGGTTCCTATATCTAGAAATCGAATGTTTTCATTAAACATACAAACTAATATGACAAAGTGTCTCAAAGGTTATTATGGAGAATTATCTTGACTATGACACCTACGGTTTGGATATCTCAACATTGGAAGCCTTAATCTCTTGTCCAAGAAGGAGATGGTGAGAGGTCTTCCAGACTTCCACAACCCTGACCCCAACCATGTGAGGGATGGTTATTTAGAAAACAATTTAGAAAAGCTTTCCAAATGAGTCAATCTCAAGAGACACAACGTTATTGGAGTGCATCCACACTGATGCATGTAAACCAATCAAACGAAGTTCTTGTGGCTTGAGTAACTACTTTTTGTTATTCATAGATGACTATTTAAGAAAAAACTCAGTATACTTTTTAAGGAGAAATTATATGTATTTACTATGTTCAAGAAATTTACTATTCGCGTAGAAAAAGAAGTGGCCTTGAATAAAAGTTTTGAGATCAGAAAATGAAGTCAAGTTCGCATCCAACGTGTCCTGTAAGTTTTATGAAGATCATGGAATTTGATGCCCTCTCACAGTGCCAATATCTCCTCCATAAAATACAGTAGCAGAAAGAAATAATCGAACTATCCTCAACATGGCTCGAAGATGCTCAAAAGTAAGAAAATGCCTAAGGAGTTTTGGGATGAAGCTCGCATGTACTGTCTACCTAAAAAATTGCTCTCCAACAAGAAATTTTAAGGAAATGACATCAAAAGAAGTATGGAGCAAAAGAAATCATGGAATTTCCCACCTTAAGGTCTTTGGGAATATTGCCTATGTCCAATTGTCTGATGAAAAGAAAAGCAAGCTTGACGACAAACGCGAGAAGCACAAGTTCGAAGGATATGACACTAAGTCTGAAGGCTAAAAGATCTACAATCCTAAAGATGGAAAAGTGATCATTAGCCATGATATGAAGTTCGATGAAGAAGATGGGTGAGACTGAGATATGAAAGAAGACAAGTACAACTTTATTTTGTCCTTTGAAGAAGGAAGCATAAGAGTTCATCACTCCACCAACCTCATCGATGGTACAATCAGAAGAAGAAAGTTCAAATGAGAAGACACCAAGATACATAAGTCTCGAAGAACTTTATGAGGTAACTAAATATTAAAATATTATCAAGCTCTTTTGTCTTCTTGGACATTTTGAACCATTAAACTATCAAGAAGCAGATGGAAGTGAGAAGTGGAGAAAAACCATAGAGGAAAAATGAAGGCAATCACGAAGAATGATACTTGGTAACTTGTTCGACATCCTCTTAAAAAAAGATGATTTGAGTTAATGAGTTTACAAAATAAAAAAATGATTTAAAAGGAGAAGTGGAGCACAACATAACGAGATTAGTGGTGAAAAGCTACAGTCAAAGACTAGGCATTGACTATGATGAGGTATTTGCTCTCGTCGCTCGACTCAAAACCATCAGACTAATAATTTTACTGGTGGATCGAAATGCGTGGAAGATCTATTAAATTGATGTGAAGTCCACTTTTCTAAATAGATTTCTACAAGAAGAAGTTTACATCAAACTACCACTAGGTTTTGAGGTAAAGGGCCAAGGAGATTGATTAGATCAAATTATTCGGTCTATCATATACTTAACTCACTTGATTCTTGATCATTCTTGAGTATAATTTAATGTTTTTAGCTATTTTTCAGACTTATTTTAGACCTTAGTACAAAACGTGCTAAAAAGGATAGTTTTAGAGCAAAACATGGACAAGATCAGAAAAGAAGACAGTATTCTACCAAGCGCAAGAGCCACACGCTGGGATTCTCTGCCCCACATGCGGTGACATGGAAAAGGAAAGAACATGCCATATTAGAGATAAGATGATGTAAGCATTGCCCGTGTGTAAGAGCCAAGCACACAGGACTTTAATGAAACTTGCGAGTGATGTGCGTGGTTTTGTAACCAAGTTAGCAAAACCTTCCCAATTTTTGAGGGACGTAATTTTCACGCCAGATGTCTAATTTAAGTAATTTAAGTTGCTATAGAAAGATTCTAATAGGAGTCATAATCTGATTTTCAGTGGCTTTAGCACGCTAAAAGATAAGTTAATACATTCACCATTACGTCGACTTCCTGGTTTTAGTAAGACTTTTGAACTTGAATGTGATACGAGTGGAATTGGATTGTGAGCCATATTGATATGAGAAGAACTATTGAGTGAGGAATATCAATATATTTACATAGGACAGCCCAACGTTAAAGACTGTCCTATCAGAGATAAAGTACTCAAGTTGAAGAAGACATTTTTAGGTTAAAACAAGCATCGCGCACCTGAAATAGCCACATCGACAAAAACTTCCAAGAAAAAATTTTCACAAAAAAGTCCTCATGCGCATGCACTCTATATCAAGGTTCATAACAGAGATAACTTAATTGTGTGATTGTACGTGGATGACTTGATCTTCACAGAAATAATCCAAGCATGATCATGGGGTTCAAAACAGAAAAGAGTTTGAGATTATCGACATTGGACTCATGGAGAACTTACCTTGGGAACAAAGTCAAGAAAGAAAAATGAAAATATTTTTGTCTCTAAGGAGTAGTGCTACAGTGAGGAATTCTAAACAAATTCAAGATGGACAATGCTAATCCAGTCATCACACCAATAGAGTATAGTATCAAGCTAAGAAAACATGACAAGGAAGAGAAGGTGGATCAAATCTCTAAAAAAAACTTGTTAGAACTTTGTGCTACTTAAAAAGTATTAGACATGACATTATCTATGATATTGGAGCGGTAAGTCGCTACATGGAAGTACCAACAACAACTCACTTCAAGGCTACCAAGAGAATCCTTTGATACATTAAATGTATAACCAAATTTGGCATATACTACTCTTTTTCTCACAACTTTAAGATTTTTTGCTATAGTGATAGTGATTGGGGAGGAGATATAAATGGTAGATTGGGCATTAGTGGATTTGTACTCTTCATGGGAGACATCACAATCATATGGATGTAAAAAAAGTATTTGATCTTTCAACATGTGAACAGAGTATGTCGCTTCATTTTCATTTGTTTGCCACGTTTTTTAGCTTAAATTCATTGAAGGACTTGAACATGCCACAAATGGAGTCGACATAGATATCAGTTGACATCAAATCGGCACTTGTTTGGCAAAGAATTCGGTGTTCCATGAAAGAAATAAGCACACCGACACCAGCTAACATTATTTATGAGAATGCATTGAAATTAAAGAGATAAGTCTGAAAAATGTGATGACTCAAGATCAATACATGGACATTTTCACCAAGCCAATCAAGAAAGACATATTTGAGAAGTTGCAAAGGAAGATCAAAGTTACAAATCAAGTTTAAAGGATGTTGGAATTTAAACTTGATTTGGGCAATGTGTCTCTTATGAGTTGGGTTGATAAATTGGATTTTTAGAATGCATTGTATTCGGGGTTATTGTAGGTTAAAGTTAGGATTAGGAAGTTCTAGAATGAGTAGTTGAGAAGATGGTAGGTGGTTGTAATAGTTGAAGTTTGTGAAAATGCTAGACTCCTCCCATGAGTAGTATAAATAGGAGCATGTATTTGAGTCATTTCCAAACCATTTTTCTTATGGTTTTATGGTTTTTATACTCATTAAGGAAAAAATTCCTAAAATTAGCAAATGAAGGGAAAAGGAAACTATTTGGAGAAAAAATATCAAAAGTGAAAAAAATAAAGATAAGTCAACATCTAATCGATCGAGTGCATATTCTACTTGGTCGAATAGACCTCCAACAACAGACCACAAGAAGCCACGAGTCGTACACTAAACGGCCACGAGTCGTACACTAAACGGCCCGAGTGGCCAAAATGCAAAGGGTTCACTCAGTCCGAGTAAGAAATAAATGCACTTTACTCGCCCGTATGGGGATTGTCGCTGGTTTCACTCAGTCCTGGTAACTTCATTTGGTAAAATGAAGAAACCCTTTATGAACTACTTAGTCTAAGTAAGACATTACATGAGGCATTAAATAGAGGATTCGTGGAGAAAATCTCCATCCCTTAAATGGCCTTTTATTCCTTGATTTTCCCTCAACTCTACCACTATAAAAGAAGCCTTCCACTGCATATACAAGACATATTCAAGCACCAAGAAAGTAAGGAAAAAGCATCTCTCTCTATATTTTTCCTCAATTCTTGTAATTTTAGTGGAAGAATTCATGGTTCCACCAAAACCATGAGTGAGTAGTCCTCTCTTGTTTCGAAATATCTATAGCTCCTACGGTGTTATACTCTTACCTTCATCGTGTTTCAATTATGATGTTTTTTCTTATTACAATTTCCATGTAGACTATTTTATTTTATATGTAAGTGTGCCTTGTCTTAGAAATAATATGTTGATACAATTGAGCATATAATAAGTGCAACAGAAGAACTTAGGCTCTATCACTCTATATGGTCATGCTCTTAGCCAATGAAGGCCAAAATCAGAAGTGGTTAAGAGTATGACCCAGTTTTAGTCGATGGACTTGACAACCGAAGGTGAGAGTCAAAGGTTGTGAAAAAAATTGAGTGATTGTGTCAAGTCAGGATCATCTTATACTCTATCCTATGAGCATCGAGCCAACAAATAAGAGAATCAAAGTTGCCTCGATGTCTAGGGTAGTTGTATTCATCAAATAATGATAACCGAAGGCGAGAACCGGAGGTTACTAGGAAGGGATGAGTAGGATCCTGGCAACACTTTTACACATAGTTAAGAATTTAAGTATCTCACTTTTCCTATCGGTATTGTGGGATGAATCAACACAGAAAAAGATTATAGTCCCTAACCACGTCAAGGAAAGGCCTAAGAGCTAGATATTGACATAAGAAGTTTGAGTGAGATAACTTATACTAATCAATCATGGCGTAGTACGTAGATAATCTTGTAGTGTTACATGAGAGGAGTATGAACCATATGTGAAGTTGAATCCTAGGAACACTTCCCCACACTTGAAAGTTAATCCTCTTTTCTAACATTTATCGAGAGATAAATGTGTAGGCGATAGAATTCTAATCAGTCAAGTAAGCCAGTGCTCCTTGTGTTCGACCCTAATTTACCAGATTACAAATTTTTTTGACTGTATTGACATCTATAATATAAAAGGTGAAACCCGGACTTATCGAGTTACAAATTGTTTTTTACTGGAATGACACGCCACATACAGAAGGTTAAATTAATGCACCGTCAAGTATCTCTTCTAACACTTTTATATCTGATAAGTCATTGCAACTCTCTACCGCCACACTAACAATTTCTTTGGCATGTGCCTTCATAAATATTGTACACAAACGTCCATTATATAGAACTTTTTTAATTTTAAAGATCATGCATCAGGATGTGCCTATAAGCTTTAGCAAGTAGGTTGCAAAATGATGAATACGAAAAAAACATTATAGTGAGTGATATAGTAAAGCAAACTTAATTTACTCTTCCAAGACAGTGTTTTTCGGTGTTACCTCATTTCTTATTTCGTCCCAATGACTAAGAAAACCTTTTACATCCCTATACAGGGTCCTCAACATCACATGGCAGTTCTTGATAATATCTTGTGGTAGTGGTGTGGATCATTGATAATAAAGATGAAAGTCATGTGGTGAACCAAACTCACCGAAATATACAACCTCATACAGTACGATAGTGTGACAAGGCACAAATAATTGCTCTTACCCTAATACAAGTATACCCTTTAGCCAATGATACAAATTCTATATGTCAATCATGCAAGACAAAAGCATGGAGTAAATAAACACGCATTACAATGGTAGGGAGTTAAGTCTAGACAATTTAGCTCACGCATACCTAGAGTATATTTACAAAATAAACACACGTTATATGATAATTTGTTATTTGTCTAATTGATATACGCCCAAAGCCTCACAACTAGATCAACGGTAAACAATCATGCAACAACGCATTTATTCATTAAGTTTGTCATGCAGCAACACAAGCATTCAGTTGAAGTTCAATATACATCGCATCAAAACATGTACTTTATTAAGTACAATAATATAAGAAAGATAATGCACAAGTCATAGCACCTGAACTACACGAGGAAAATTAGCTACACATGACCATGGAAAAATACATTATAAGATGAGTAGGAACCACTCTTACAAACCTTATTAGTTTCTTCCTTAGTCCCCCGCGGTCCTCCACTGGCGGCTTCGGGTGTGAAACCCCGAGAGGATCTGTGCTTGTTGTTGCTGGTTGGCACTCAACACACAATATAATGCGGTTCACTAAACGCATGAATCAGTGAGCGAATACCTTCTTATGCAACCCTGACTGACACCAATCTTTAGTAATAAGGAGCTTCATGATTTGTTGAATACCTTCTGATGAATATCTTTTAGAAGCCTCTGGATACTCAGACTTAATAAAGATGAAAATCAAAAATTAGGAATTGGGGAGCCGAATTTGGAAGTTTCTGGACACCAACTTTGTTGTCTCTATTGACACAAATCCATCGAGAATTAGACTTACACTCCTCTTGAGAAATTTGAATAACTCGAATCGAACATCTGGTGTGAAAGATATTACTCTCGAACATTGCCAAGTTCTGTTGGCCCGATTTTGAAAACAGTTTGCGCTTCACAGGTCACTTAACTTGCACCGTGTGTTTGTCCATGCATGCGGCCTCTGTTAAGGAGTTGTTTCGAACAAGTTTGAATAATTTTTTGTTGTTACTTAGTCGAGCATTGCTGCTGCTCAGTGGCTAATATTTTAATGTCTGTCTTACACTAATTTGGAAGGTAAGGACATTTTATATTGTAGCAAATTAGCACAGGTTTCTATTGAAAGCTGCTTGCCTCGAATTTGCACTAATAATGTCAAAATTGCACGAGAACATTGCATGAGCTATTGAATTTTTTTCTACTTAGAACTATTGTGCATGATATGCATTGAAAATTTCAAATGAAATTAGACATAAGCAGGTCAACCGCTTGAATCTGCATTTGCCATCATCCTTATTTTCTACTGAGAACATTTTTTCTAATCTCAAATAGTCATTTTCATGTATCTTGTTTTCCCTATAACATACTTTGGTTGGATAGATGATCTTGTTATATCAACATAGAGCAAACAGCTTGTTAATTTCATTTTCAAAGCTTAATTTGTACTGTTATTTTCCAAACCAGCTTAAATTAGTGATTCATAATTGTCACTCACCGATAAATTTTTGTATCAATTACTAAGAGATTTCTGACTAAATGGCTAGGGAGAAGCTTATGAAGATGGTTGGTGTCTTTCTCATCGGCAGAAAGGGCTGTGCGCGAAGGGACTGAAGTTATATATCTTTATGCCTGCTGAAAGTGTCGAGTTTGTTGTCAAGGATGGGCACTGTTTTGGAGTATGGGCAACCAGTTTCTAGTAATGTTGTCTCCCAAATTGTCTAAATGATGTAAAAAAATTTCTAATGGTTTGAAAAGAGGAAATTGAAGGTTAAATGTATAATAGTGTAGTCCCAAGTAACGTAGGAGAATAGTGTAGTCAGTAGTGATTTACAGAAACTTTTTAAAATTTTGACATTTCATTTGAATAGTATAAATTTTATTTAAATTTTAATATTTTAATTTATTTTTAACTAATTTCTCAATATATATTTGGTAAATGCAACACTAAGAATTTGTTGATGCCTTTTATCCAATGAAATGAAATGCAAAAAACAATGTAAATTTTTTCGGTTATCTTTGGGCACTACTGCATTTGGTGGCAATGAAAACGCTTGTGTTGTATTTGATCTAATGCAATGCAAATATTTTCTGTTATCTTTGGCCACTGTTGCATTTGGTAGCAATAAAAAATTTTCCATTGCATAGTTTTGATCTAATGCATGGCAAAATTTCTTCTGTTATCTTTGGCCACCGCTGTATCAGTGGTTATGTAAAATTTTATGTTGTATAAAGTTTTGTGTTGCATTTACTTTATGTTGTGTTTGCCTCAGTTTTTTGTTATTGCTGAATTCGTGGTGCATTTGCTAATTTTTTGCATTGTATTTGAAGGTAGTGGTGCCTAAAGATAACAGAAGTGTTTTCTAAGTTTGTATTGGCTATCAGTCATTTTCTCATAGTGAGATAGGATCACGTGGTTGTCGGCTCCAACATTTTTGATCCAGTTGCTCACACTACATATAGTGTGTTGTGTGATAGAGCCGCGCGTAGGATTATTCAGCCTTCACATTTTCATATGAATGCATAACAGTCGACTGCACCCAAGGGTACTATTCGTATAAGTAAAATAATGTTTATTTATTTAATTTGTGATTATTGAGTAAACTAACAATTATATTTCACTCTGTCTAAGTTTGAAGTTGAAGACTCTACTGCGATCATGTAAGGAGGGGCATCAAGATATTCATGGATGAGGGGGAGATTGTAAAGGAGGTCACATGCGATCTTTTACATTAATGTTGTGCTAACTTGCACAACAAGAATGAGAGGCGGCACTTGTTCCCATTTATCTTGCTTAAATTTGTTAGCTAGAAGGTACTCTTCATTCTCATTCGAAATTGTTCAATCAAATAAGCTATCAATGTTTGACTAAGTATATAATCTATGTTGCAAGAGGGTCTAGCTCTACCTTAGATATTGTTGTTGATGACGAGCCAGAAACTAGGTAAAAAGACACTACAGACGAGCCAAAGTTTGAGCATCACGGTGATGACATCACTGTTTCGTCCTAAGTGACTCACTTGTCCGGGCTCAGTAGGACCAGAAGCAGTTTATCCCGATACAACTGATGCACCCCAAGAGGTGCCACACTAGATACCTTCCTCACGGGATGGGCAGGACCGACATAAATTTGGGCTCTAGTTACTTATTTGGTTATTCTAAAATGATATAATAAGTATGCTTATGTTATCAAATGCTATGTTTTCACATAACACATTATACATAATTTTTGGTGAAACCGGTTATCATGTGTAAAATAGAGCCGGTTATAACGGGGTTGGAGGCAAGCTAAAATTTTCTAAAGTTTTTCGATTTGCAAAGTATCCTTAAGAAATAATGGTGGATATGAAATGTGAAATTCATTAAGAACTTCACTATTATGAAACGCGAAATTTCCTAAAAGGATCTTAGAGGTCGTGAAATGTGAAGATACCTCGCACTTGTTAACCGTGAAAATCAAACAATTGTATAACCAAAAAAAAAAATGACATTTTAAAAAAAATAAAATTCGGATTGACCAAAAAAGCAGAGTGGTACGAAGGGTGTGATGAGGACTGAAAAGGTGTGGGAATGACCCATGTGAGCGTAAAGAAGATCTGATAAAGCTGCCGCCGCGATTTTCCGAGGATAACATATCCCGTAACTGGAATACGATGCTCTGCTGAATTTGTGACCGAGATGGGCCTCAATTTGGGCTTCTGGCCCACCCAGATGGACTCAGGCTCAAAATTAGATGTTGAGTTTTGGCAGCAGATATTTCACTTTTTTGCAACGATTCCATATTCCATAGTCGCTAGTGCTACTGTAAATATATATATAGAATTTAAATGCAGAAATTTATGAAGCAAATATATAAACTGGAAACCAAGAAGCCAAAGTTTGAGAACTTGTGTCTTTTTCTTTTTCTTTTCTTTTTTTTCATTGATATAACAAGAGACATGACTAGTTCCTGAGAATATATGTATAAGGGGTATGTCTGGCGGAAAAACAGTCAGCAGAATCTTGCCAAAATTCACCATCATTTTGCCGAAAAAAGATACCAGGGCTAAAAACAAACATTTACTCACAGATGGTGAGGGCAAATCCAGAACCAATCTATACCAAGTCTCTCGCCATGCAGAAGCACAATCAGAAAAATGAGCGAATGTACCGGGGCAATGTGTATCATCTGTCCGCTGGTAGTCGCATTCCAGAGCCTCTAGCTAAGGGAATAAGCTACAAGCTTTGAATTGCTTGTGCTGTGTATGTCTTCCTTTCTTTTTCTATTTTTCTATTTTTTTTTTCCTTTTTCTGAGTTGGTCCTGTGGTCCTCTTCGAATCAGAGGGGATGTAATTGAGGTGATTCAGCATTTTCCGAACCACTCCACTGTATGATGGAAAAATTGGGATGTTGGTAAAGCTATGCCTTTCTACTGTGTTGGGGGTTAGCCTAAAAGGATTTTCCATTTCTGAGAAAGAAGTTGTAGTCTGGATGATAGACATGATGGCGCTCTATCCACTCTTTGGCAGATTCAAATAATGAATCAGATAACCTTTGATCGCTGTCCTGAAGAGGTAGAATGGCACTGCTTAACTTGTAAGAAGCAAGACCAAAAACAGGAAGGGCCATTTTCGATGATGTGGAAGCTCCACCAGTACTCCTACTGCCACCTAAAAACATCACAAGATGTAGATACAATTCATATGACTAGCCATGCTAAATAACTGTGACTGTGAGTATGAAGGGATCGGAGGAAGAGAGAGAGAGAGAGAGAATAGTACTTGTTGATGGAGTTGACAAGTGATGGAAAGTTAGAAAACATGCTTCCAAATTTTTCAAGCTAGGCCCCGTAGGTATTCTGTATATTGGGTACCTGAAAAGGTCCAAATAGATCATTACAAAACAAGAACAATGTGCATCATGTAGATCCTTATCAATAATGCAGTAAGAAAAAACTAGACAATGAACAGGTATAACTAACCAGGCAACTGAAATCCAACTTGAGGGAAGCAAGTCACAACTTCTGTACTTCTTTATATCAGCAAATTCAGAAGCAAGAGCTGAAATCTGCAGGCATGAATTTGGAAAATGAAGATTTTATTTTGAGCTCAAAGACGCTAGAAGCACCATAATGGCTAACAGGACATACTTTGTCAAACAAGGGCATGCGCTGGTGAGGCAGCTCATGCTCTTGATATTCAAATATTAAATTTTCTCTGGATTGAGAGCTCTCTCCTGTGCTTGTGCTTGTGCGAGGAGCCATAGTCATCTCACTCATTCTCTGGGATATTGCATTTATACCAAGATTCCTGGTAGGAAACAGATAAAAGCTAAGACTTGCATGAAATATAAAAAAATCTCATACAATAGCCCGCTTCACATACGTAAACAACAATAAGTTCACCAGGCATCAACAGTTGGCCACACTAACCCAGGTTAGACAAATATAATTGCTTTGCCAAAGGCAAAAACAATATAGAAAGATTTGTTGGCTTGGAATAATGTAAATCAATATTAAAAGGCAAATAACTTGTTTGGCTCGGCTTAGTAAGATAAAGTAAATACTTGTAATCTAAGGTTAACACAGTCCATGTTGAGAAGGCAGAGACTCACAGGTGTACAAGTACCAACTGCTAGATTACCGAAACCATGTACCGGTAAGTTCGTTATATATGGATCGTTATTAACACATCCCAAGCGTACACGTGTAGCACAATAATAGTCACTCATAAAAACCACATACTAATTAAGTTTTTATTTTGCATGCATGAGTGACCTATTTTACGTATTTATTAATCTCACGGGTAACATTTAATACATGTGGAATATTAAGTAAAAGACATGCATATCTTTTATATCACTTTCCATTTTAATTTCTATCAAAGTATAATATGATCTAACAAGGAAAGCCTGTAACAGCGAGCTCCAAGCAGAGAAAAAAAATGACTAAACACGATTCGGAATGATCAAACTGTATCTGCATAATCTATCACAGATTCCTTCCCAAAAGTGAAAGGATAAGAAAAGGTTGGAAATTTGACAGTGAGACATCAGTTGAAGTTTTAAGCTATGCCGAACAAGTGTTGAGGGCAGTGCATATGCCTGCAGGGTTCAAGAAATGTAGTGAAAAGCAAATCGAAAGAGGGAGGAACTTGTCAGCTTATAAGAGCATTTCCTATTTTGGGAGAGAGTCCCCTCCAATAAGTCTTTTATACTCCAAATAGAGCCAGGCTAGGTTAATTGGGTAGACCGCAGGGTCAGGTTAGGCTAGATATAGTGTGAGATGCGTAAGGTGTATAGAGATGGATCTCAAAGAGCATAGTGAAATCTTGTTCCCTTGGTAATACCATTCTGACAATTTGTTTATAAATCAAGGAAACCTGGTTGTAAAAGCCAGAAAATTATCCATATATCCCCACATCAGAAACAAGTGATGTGCTAGACATGCATCTAAGCTTGCTCTCCCTGCCTAGGAAAATAACATGGACGCCAAAGCATTAAGATGGGTCCCATAGAATGCTGTAATGACTCTGCCTGAGAAGTCCTCACAAAGTAAAACAACACCATTCATAAACCATACAAAGAAAATCAAGAGCACAGACCAAAACCTAGAACACAAAACCTAAACAGTGGTGATGAACAAAATAAAACAGCATTTATGAACAAGCCAAGGAAAGACGAACAGACTTACCTTGATGTTGCAGGGTCAACATATAGTTGAATTAGGGATAGAGATGGCACATAGTATTGTGTCACATTCTCATTCCCATTCAATGTGAGCTCCACTCCAGCTCCATACGCACTCCACTCCCGGAAGCACTCCCATAGATCATCAAGGTAATAGTACTGATTCAAACCAGCTTCAAGCAATTCCTGCCCATTCCTTCTAGGCTGAATAGAAAACAACAATTCACCAAATCAATACCCAAATTCAAACCCTAACACGTCAAATTTTCAAAAACCCTCAAACTTGAAACAACATAATTTCAGAAGAGTACAACTTCGTGTCTGATTTTGATATATTTCACCTGAGGCTGGAACCGGGCCTGAACACAAGGCGTCACAGTTTGAACAAGCCGATCAATGTTGGTTGTTATCCTCGAAGAATCCCCGGACAATGCAGATTCCACCACCTCACTCCGACTGTCCTCCGCCTCCACCTCCGCCGCTTGAACCTGAGTCTCCCGCCTCGCAGCCATCATCTGTTGCTCGTGAAGCTGCGCCTGCTGTAGGAGGAACAAGCGCTGCTGCCTCAGCTCCTCTTCATATTGCAGTCTCATCATGGCCGTCAGATGAAGTTGTTGCTGGTGGTGCTGATGGATATACTGCTGGTGCTGCAGAAACATCAACTCAGCCTCCCTCTGCTCCCGATGCATCACCAAGTGCTGCTGGCGTCTCCGCGCGGCCGGAGGGCTGTAAAACCGCTCATTCCCTCGGTTCCTCGAGTCGGACATTGCTCCCCAAAACCCCAAAACACGCCGGAGATCGGCAAAGACGGAGAATGGCTGGCTGCGACTGGTATCGGCGAACTGGCAAAAACAAAATTAGGGTTGGGCAGGAATTGAAGAGGAGTGAAATGGGATTTGAGCAAGTTTTGATTTTTGGGTGTTGCGAGGCAAAACGAAAATTGATTGAAGGAGGGGAGGAGAGAAGACAAGAGAGGAGAGAGTTTTTGTATTGAGAAATGGGGGAGAAGGATGTTGAACCCAAAATTAATTGTAGGTTTACCTTTTTTTTTATTTTTTTTAATGGTATCAAATTTAGATTGTGCATTTAATTTTGACTTCATTGTTTGATGATGAACTTGAATTGAAGATGAAATAAATGAGCCTCGTTGAATTCACTTTGATTTTGAGTTGATGCAATTTGATTTTTTTTTTTATGTCTGGTGGACATAATCATCCAATTAAAAGGCGTCATGTGTTTTATTAAAAGTAAAATGACATATTATTATTCATTATTATTATTTTAAAATTTATTTAATTTTTTGAAGTGTCATCTGATTTATTAAAATGTCACGTGATGATTACTTATTAATATGTCCATAATCCATATGATAACTGTGTCCCCCTAAGAATCTTTCCTTCATCAAGATAATATGAATGACAAGTGTTGTTGACGAAAATTAAAAACTTGGACTCTTATTAGTGAGAGTGATTTTTGGGGTATACATGATCCATCACGTGGACACATGTCAGCATTCATAAGAAAAATTATTTTTTCAACGTGATACAGGACTGATCAAACTTTTACGTGACAACTCTCCGATAGTTGGTCCATGACAATGGCAGAATTAGAACTTTTACTTTGAGGAACAAAATTTTTTTTAAGCTGAATGGGCTAACAAAAATAAAAATTATAATATTTTTAAGCTTAATTGGATGTAAAAAAGATTTTTAAACTAATTGAGGTATAAAAATAAAAATTATAGTACTTTTAAATTTAAATGGGGTACAAAAATAATTAGTAACGGTTTGATCTAGATCTGTCACTATGATGAATCATTTCCACACCAAAAAAAATACTCTATTAACAGAGGAAATAGCCTCGTCACTTTGATGATGAGAGCTAACTAGAAGTCATTTTCGTCATCAAGAACATTAAAATGGCATTTGTTAAAAAGTATAAATAGTAATAAATAACGATGATATTATAAATATATTGAACTGTAAAAGTCAGGCCTACTACCTACCCTCAGCAAGTACGTAATCAGTAATAGTAACA
>NQLW01000045.1:2954634-2990705 GCA_002312845.1 Kalanchoe fedtschenkoi | reverse complement strand
TGTTAATTTCTCTATGGTCGTTTGATGTCAAAGGTGAGTAAATAATCTTCATATGAAAAAAAAAAAAAAAAGGTCTTCTGATATTGCTAGACTTACACAGACGTTGTATATGTGTGCTTTATTAGGGCATCTTTAACCTATAAATTTTAAAATAGGTTTGTGTCATGTCACGTGGGTTTTGTGTCATGCAAACTCACTATTTTCATGAATCTTTTTTTCATAAACCTATCTTCCATATTGGATAAACCTTCATACAACTTTGTACATGACTCCACTTATTTTATATTATTTTAAGATTTAATAATATGTATATACGGCGTTTTTAATTTTAAAACGTCGTAAAAGCCCGACCCAATTTAATTTTAAAAAATCCTAATCAATATGCGGCATTTATATCTTATAAACGCCGTATAAAGTGCATGTGAACATCTTATACGGCGTTTTTAACCATAAAACGCCATATAAAGTTTAAGTTTTATACGGCGTTTCAAATCTACAAACGTCGTATATTGTTCATTGAGCGCATCATTTGCGTGATACCGCATTATGTCAGAATGTCATGAACTCTTCTTCATAACGACATGAAGCTATCAGGTAAACTTCATACTCTATCATAAACCTCTCCACGAAGCTCCATGCTCCATTAAAGATGCCCTTATATTCTTCTTGGCATCCAAAACTGCTGCGATCTTTTGTCATCATCTCATCTGGATCACTCCCACCTGGCTATATTCTCACTTGATGTGTTTTTAAGTAAGTCAACAACTAAGTGTGTACCAACTACCAATTACTTTAGCTTGGGGAGTTATTTACCAATTTTCAAATTATGTGATATGGCATGAGGTAAGGGTATGTTAATAGTGTGCGTGAGTTGATCCGACGAATTTGATTTCAACATTAATATGGAGAGATTGTACATTCCTGACCGGAAAAAAAAAACTCGCGGACACCCACATTGGTTGTTTTGCGCGTTCAGTGTAACTAAGTTTAGTTTTCCACTTTGACCATCTAATGAAAATGGGATTGACATGAAACTACATTAACATCTACTCCCTCCGTCTTCTAATACATGTCGTTTAAGGTTAATTTGAATAGATTAAGGTGAAATTAATGCTAGCGGTTGAACAAATTTAATGAGTGTGTGGTTGATATTTTTTTAAAGAAGTTCGTACAAAAAGTAAAATTAGTAAATGATTAGTGGTGAAGAATGTATTTTTTATTAATTATGATAATAAAGTGATTAATGTTTGATATTTTAAGGTAGTTTTGATATTAAATACGCATTGAAAATTGTTAAGTGATAAGTAAAAGTGGACAAAAAAATTCGGTTAAGTGTAAAAGAGGATAGAGGGAGTATGAATGTATTGTCCTTGGCTAATCCAATCTTACAATATGAATTATGTTAAAATGAAGATGAATAAAAGTAGTATTGAAAAATAAAAAATTATCAGTTTTATTTTTTAACCTTATTTTTTATTTTAATATAATAACACTTAAATGTATATGTTATTATATAAAATAATAATATAAAGTAATAATTAATATTAGGCAAAAGTACGAAAAGGTATATATACTATCCCAATTTTAAAAAACACGGTAAACACTACCTGATTTAAAATTCTCAAATTTTTTATTGGCGGTGGGTCGTTATAATTTTAAAAAATTCAACCAAACCTACAAAATACTTTATTTATTTGCACAAAAAATCCAAAATGAAATTACCAGATCACACCAATTATGTCGTGCAATTACATATGACACTAGTTATGTCATTAATTAAATATATCTAATTTCAACATAGAATAAAAAATAAGATTTGAACAAAAAATATTGCACTGAACCATAAATTAGACAGACATGCAAATAGCTAGGGTTCTAGAAGAAACCCAGCCATTCTGCATCTTCTCTGATAGCATCCAACATCTATCGTCCTCTCCCAACCACGAAATCCAATCGGGGCATAAGCGAAGGCTACAAGTTTGCATTGTACTAAAAAAAAATCATTTTTGGTCAAAAATTAGTAAAAATAATCTTTCAGTCCATTTTCAAACAAAGCATGTTCGCTGGAACGAGTTCCTCGAAAAATATTTGCGGAAAGTTTCCGATCAATCTTTGGTTTTACGGATGCACGTTATTTTCTAAAAAATCAATTTCTGACCGGTTTCCACCAATTTCCGATAAATTTTTGGCCACTTTCAGAGTATTTCCAACCAAATATCATTTTCAGCCACTTTACGACCATTTTGATTTTTGCCCCTTCTAGCAAAGTTTTAGCCAGGTTTTGACCAAATCAACATTTATCTTACTTTTTTACCTTTCAATAATGCCAAATAAAAAAATCTTGTCCCGTATAAAATTTTATGATCAAGACTCAAATTTTTAGAATAAAAAATCACTAAAAAGCGTAAAAAAATTTTAAAAATTATTTTCAAATAATAAAATCAAATAGTTCATACACGACCTACGATTAATACGTTTATGAGTTCGGCGGCGGATCGTAAAGAGGAAGGTCGCTCAGTAACTATGATCCATAAGAAAACAATTGCATTAGAAGATTGACTAACTGGCTTTGCTTGGCTCGCAAGGCTGTGATCTCAGCCCTTGATAACTCAACCTTCTCTCTAGCTGCGCTTGCCTCAGCTGTGATAGACACAACCTCCTGTCTGGCCGCGCTGGTCTAGCAGCTAGCCTTGATCTCTGCCTACCAATCTGAGTACATGATGGTGGTGGTGGTGGAATGATGCATGAACGATGCAAATGACCCCTAGGAACCCATGCACATCTCCTGGAACTAGGATCTCGGCATCCCCAAACCGCAGAGTGGGCACACATTGGAGGACTCGTCGAAGAAGTTTTCCCACACTCTCACTTCCTTCCTCGTGTGTGGCAGAACAATAAATGAGGAGTCCTCCATTTTCTTGGAGGAGATGATCATCTCCAACTCTATTTGTAAGAAGCACATAAAATTGAGTAATAGACAACGTAAATGATATATAAACAATACTTATGAATTAAAAAAATAAATTGAGTTTCAAATCCTAAATTTGTCCTTAAAACAACCGGAACGACCTTTGAACTTAGTTTTTGAGTTTCTAACCAAGTTTGGTGCTAAAAACTCTAAAATAACTGAAGAATCAAGCTCCCAAGTTTCAAATCCTAAGATTAGCCATAAAACAATTTAAACTACATATGAACCTAGTTTTTGATATTTATATCCAAATACCATAAGAAACACATTTGTAAGTTTTAAAACTTAAGTTTGGCCTTAAAACATTTCAAATCACTTTTGAACTTAGTTTTTGAGTTTTATAAACAAGTTTGGTCTTACAAACTCTAAAATAGTTTTAGAGTCAAGTTTGTGAATTTTAAATCCTAAGTTTGGCACTAAAATGTTTCAAACCATAGTTGAACTTAGTTTTTGAGATTTATAACCAAATTTGATGGCAACAACTCTAAAACAGTAGAAGAATCAAGTTTGTGAGTTTCAAATCCTAATTTTGGCCTTAAAACAACTCAGACTATATTTGAACCTAGTTGTGTTGATTTAAAACCAAGTGCGGTGCTAAAAACTTAAAAAATAGCCTAAAAATTATGTATGTGAGTTTTAATATCTAATTTGGCCAATAAATATTTCAAACCACTTTTGAACTTAGTTTTTAAGTTTTACAAACAAGTTTAGTCATAGTATCCCAAAATTTACCAAAGAATAAAGTTTGTGATTTTTAAATCTTAAGTTTGGCCTTAAAAACTTAAGAATCAAGTTTGATAATTTTAAATCATAAGTTTGTCCTTAAAACTAGTTTTCGAGTTGTATAAACAAGTTCGGTCTTGATAACTTAAAAACCATGTGAATCAAGTCTGTAAGTTTTATATTTTATGTTTGACATTAAAATAAGTAAAACAATATTTGAACTTAGTTTTTGAATTTTATAAACAAGTTTGGTCTTTAAAACTCAAAAGTGGCATATGATTCAAATTTGCGAGTTTTAAATGTTAAGTTTGGTTTTAAAATAACTTAAACTATATTTGAACTTAATTTACCAAATTTTATAAACAAATTTGGTCTTAAGTGCTCAAAATAGACTAACAATCAAATTTGTGAGTTTTAAATCCTAATATGGCCTTAAGAATACTCAAACTACATTAGAACCTAATATCTAAGTTTTATATCCAAATTTGGTCTTAAAAACTAAAATATAGCCTAAGAATCAAGTTTGTTAGTTTCGAATCTTAAGTTTGGCCTTATAAAAACTCAAACTATATTTGAACTTAGATTTTGAGATTTATAACCAACTTTGGTGCTAAAAACTCTATAATATCCTAAGAATCAAGTTCGTGACTTTCAAATCTTAAGTTTGACATTAAAACAACTCAAACTATATTTGAACCTAACTTTCAAAATTTATAAACAAATTTGGTGCTCAAAACTCTATAATAGTGTAAAAATCAAGTTTTTAAGTTTTAAATAGTAATTTTGAGCTTAAGACCACCCAACCACCTTTGAACTTAGTATTTGAGTTTTATAAACATGTTTGGTCTTAAAAATTTAAAAAAATCTTAAAAATCAAGTTTGTGAAGTTGAAATTCTAAGTTTAACCTTAAAATAACTGAAACATGTTTGCCTACCTGTTCTTGTTTGAAATTTTTCTGCACAATCCCACACTTGAAATTGACAATGTTAATATGGGTTAGTCAATCTAATAATTTAAAAACTAATTAACTAAAAGAAAAAAACTAATTATACGTGAAATTAAAAAATCGAGTTGCCTTTCGACAAGTGTCCTTATTTAACATCTTAGGTTTAATGATACCTCATGTCACTCATGGTGGCCTTCCCTTCTGTATACCGAAAAAATCCGCGCTCACCTTCTTTCCACTGCTCCCGCTTTCACAAGATTTGAAGCTTTAAAATGGGTCGTAAGAACTGGCCACCTCATCATATAAATTCACAAACTTCTTTTTGAGATATTTCTTTAATGTCTGAGAATTGTTATTCTTCTTTTTCAGATTTAGAGATGAGTGGACACTGAGCTTATGCGGTCTTTTGTTGACGGCTCATTGGATTTGGCTTTATACTTCCCATGTCGAGCTTCTACTGTTAAGGATACATCCTTCAGAGGCTCTGATTTTTCTTCCTGGCTAGCCTGCACATTAGAAGAGCACAACTTAGAATTATTATGCAGTTTCAAAGAAATCTCAGGCTTACCTAATGGAACTTTGGCCATATCTGATGTTTTTGTTAGAAACTCTTTTAGCTCTTCTTTCTTCAACTCCTCGAACAATTCCCATTTTTATGTTAATGGAGCTTAATCCTTCATAGCTTGGTTGTCATTTTGGAGTGTCGAAAATACTCATGTGGACAATTTTATCGCCAAACTCCATAGATAACATACCACTTGGCACAGTGATCCTGGTCTTAGTTGTTGTAATTAACGGACATCCAAGGATGCCGAGCTGATGTTGTAGAGACCGATCATTTATGTTTAGCACATAAAAATTTATAGGAAAGATCAAATTCTCCACCTGCACTAAAGCGTCATCAATAATGCTCAACGGGTGAACGTCAGACTATCAGCAAGTGAGATAATGAAGCTATTACATTTCAAGGGTCCTCCATTAATCGCAACTCCTAAGTTTAATATGCATATATTAAATAGTGTTCTATATGTGATGCACTACTCGGTAAACATACATGAATCCTTACATTTATGTGACAGTATTTCAGCAAATACAGCAGATACTGTGGCGCTGAAACTTACTTTTTCATCTCCGTTTAGCCTGTGGCATTTTGTACCATACTCTTTCAAGAATTTGACATACTTAGGAATCTGTCGTGTGCCTTAATTAATGGATTGTTGATTTCCATTTTTCAAAATAAGTCTCATATCTCTCCTTCTTCAACTTATTGAAAGGTTGAACAGAGTTAAAATTAATGCTAGTGAACACTAGGTCAGTACGAACATGTTCATCCTCTATCTGAGCTGTCTACGATAATTGGTCGCGTGCAAAAGCTGTGCGCGTGGGTAGGTCTTCTTATACGTTCTATATAATTAACTTAACTTACCGCTCATGAAGAGTATCTACACACGGGCTTCCATTCGGCAGGTGCTTAGGTTCTAAAGATTTGGCTTTTTCAGACAGCCTTCATTCTTCACATGTAAATGTCTCTTCTTTGTGTGCATCCCACGTCTGAACTCCCGTCTCCCATAACATCTTCAAATCTTCTATTAAAGGAGCTAGGTACACATTGATGTCGTTACTAGGTTATCTAAGACCAGATATCATGACAGTCAGCATCATATATTATTTTCTTTTCACGCACAATGACGGAGACAGATTGTAAATTACGATAAGGACCGGACAAGTGTTGTGACTGTTTTTTATATTTTCAAATGGATTCATAACGCTGGTACTTAATTCTAACCTCAGATTTCTTGAATCGTTATTGAATTCAAGATATCGAACGTCAAACTGCTTCCACTGATTTGAATCTGTCGGGTCACGCATGTTTCCATCTTCAATTCTCTTCATTGAGTGTCAAACTAGAAACTCTGATTCTTTTGAATTTGCGAACATCTGTTTGAATCTAGGAATCACCAGGAGGTACCATAAAACCTTCAAAGGTCTGCATTTCACCTTCTCCCCGTTCATAGTTTTCTACTTATGTCATAATGTACCGCTCTTCAGACATTTTGTCATATCCTCACACACACTTCTGTAAAGCCCACAATCATTTGGGTACGCATGTATCTTTTTATACTCAATACTAATTAGATAAAATATTTTTTTAACATCATAAGTTCATTTGGGGAACTCATTTGGTCTTGAAACCATCTCGCTGAGGAGTGACAAGAGATCCGTGAAAGATTTATCACTCCAATCGTATTTGGCTTTCAGATTATACAACTTTAGCACTCCAGATAATTTACTAAAATATGTGCATTCCGGATACAGAGAGGTCTGTGTGTCGTTCTTAAATGCTTCGAATAATTTAGGATTTTCTTCATTATTCACAGCTAAGTCGTTCAATAGTGTACTGAAATAATTATCACCATATATGTGATCAGCGCTTTCCATGATATTATCAGCTTCTACGGGCTGAGATCCGCCGAATGGTTCACCATGTAAGTACCAGAAAGTGTAAGACGAATCAATACCCTAAAGGTGGAGATGACATTCTAGTTCCGCAATAACGGCTATACTTCTATTCTTGCATTTTATATAAGGATAAAGAACCTCATTCGTGCCTTGCTTCTCGTAATAAACTTTTGCAAACTCATAGAACTTTTATAATCCGGCGTTATATTCCTGGTTGGTGCAACTTGATTTCATCCAATTTACATTCATTATTCTTTGTACCTGGCAAATAAATAAATAAAATTATATGCGCATATAATAAAACTAATATTATTAATTTGTGAATTTGTACGTACTCTTTTTAATGACTACTAAGCACACGGGAAACTGAATTGCAATTTGTACTTACTATCAAATTAAGGTCCACACACACATATATAAAAGTCAGCAAAGGGATAAAACAGCAGGTGACACATATTACAATTAAAACGACATATGGGGAATAAATGCCATATATAATTTAAAACATATACGACGTTTACTTATTTTAAACATCATATAAAGTCTGTGGAAAATATACGGCGTTTTATATCTATAAATGCTATATATGTTTTAGATTATTTATGGTGTTTTGTAGTAACAAACGTCGTACATACTATGTGAGATGTTTTTTAATTACAAATGTCGTAATCAAATCCAAAACGGTGTAGTTTTGTACTTCATACTATACAATGTTTGTAATTAAAAAACATCATATATAGTCTAAGCATAGTATAAGGTTGCAATGTGAAATGTCGTATTAAAAAATAATGTGGTAGTGAAAATAACATGAACGAATCAAATATCAAAATATATGTAAAGGACAATAACATTGAGAATTACACAGTGTGTCAAAATTGGAAGAAAAAACGTAGACTAAAATTCATCGAGTCTAATGGTGAACATATGAAAAGAAAACGGACATGAGATCCCTATGAGATAGTAAGAATTTGAACCACTGTCAATGAATCTTTTGTTCACCACACAAGAATACATCGTTTCTAGAAAACAAAACTATTTAAGATTTTATGGAGTTTTTCATTGGAGAATATTTTAAAGAGTATCTGAAAAATATTCTAAAAGTGTTTTAGCAACTTATTTTTATCTATTATATACGAATAATATTCATTATCTATTGAGGAGGTAGTATAATATAAAGAGGTGGATAATATAGCGAGTTGGATGCACACTCGAATAATGACCGGGACATCAAGTGTGTGCGTGTGAGTTAGTTTGTAATACATTGATTAAGTAAAATCTACACATGTAAAATCTATTACATTAAATGTGCAGAATTTGCTTTAATATATATCTATTAAATAAAATCTACATTTTGTGAGTTCATAATTCTACTTTGATTAATTGAATTCTGCACATGTATATGCAAGTTAATACAGTTATTTTAAATTTAAAATAATATATGTAGTCATTGATGTCCATAAAAAACCGATGGTTGTGATTCCATTAGTTTATTTATTGACAAACGTTGATTATTTAATGTGGAGAAGTTCGAAAAAAGTAATGAATTAAGATAGATTAATGTACAGTTAACCTCATGAAATATTCATATCTAATGCATGATTCGTCTTAGATTCTATACGAGAGTACTCCCTCTGTCCTGATACACATGTCGTTTAAGGTTAAATTGAGTAGATTAAAGCGATATTTAATGAGCGAATTTAATAGGTAAGAATTTAATGTATATTTTTAAAATTTTGTGTAAAAGGTAGAATTGATGGATTATGAGTGATGTAGAATTACTTTTTTATTGATTATGATAATAAAATCATTAATGTTTGATGTTTTAAGGTAGTTGTTGAAATTAAATACGTATTGAAAAATATTAAGTGACAGGTAAAAGTGGACAAAAAAATTCAATTAAATGATATATAAAAGAGGACAGAGAAAATATGTCTTAGAAATTTTACATATTTTTCTTTGAACCTATGTATCAGCGGTGATTCGATGAAATTATATTTTATCACTCATCTGTCTTTGTATTATGCATGACACACTCTCTTATCATGTAACAAGATCGACCAATGGGGTGGGCAAGTGGTGCACCCCAAATTTAATAAGGCTCCATCTGATTTCAACTAGCATTGTGAACAAGGTAAATTGTTCCCAAGTTGGGGCGCGTGCAGCACCATCGAATATTAGTACAGATACCTGTCGAGGACCTCAACGAAGTACTCTCTGTCTTCTTTTACATGTTTTAAACTATATTTTTCATATTTTAAAAAATATGAAAATGATAAATCATCAAGCAATAAGTAATACGAGGTGATTTACCCAATAAAAAATAAATCATTCAGTAATCAGAGATGCTCTGACAAATGATCTAAGCATTCATATTCATATTCAACACCTTATCACCTTTGACCTATGAAAATCATGATATGGAGTGGCTAAAAGAATTTCTTAATTTTATTACCTTAGTTGAACTTTGAGACGAGCTACTTTTGTCTGAAACTGATCAGCAATGTAAGTTTCTTATTTAAGCAAACTTTTCCAATATTTATAGATAAACTAATAAATGCAGGTATAATCTAGTGTTTAATTTTAAAAAAAAATACTATACACAACCAATTGTATTAAATAGAAATAGAAATATATATTTAGATTATGCAGACCACGGTATATTAGTCCTTTTTAAATTTTGTATGAACTAATACATTCAAATGCAATTGATACATTTAGAAGAATATGATGATTTAAGAACAAGTCAAGCACTCACGCAAAGATGACACAAGTTTTTTTATTTTTGTTAATAAAATTTTATTATTAACAAAAATAAAAAAAGTAAAAAAAAAGACACAAGTTTTCGCGCACGGAAGACAATTTAAAACAATAAAATCTAGATATATATAATGATATTTGACGCCTTCACGAAATTTAAAAACCTGCACATCATGGTGAAATCACAAAAAATTTATTTGGGTAGAATTATTGTGAAAATTTTAAAAATAAAATTAACATATGTTTTTTGTAGTTTAAAATACATCACCAACTTCTTCTGATGTTTGAAAGAACTACACATTTAAAGGTCTTTGAGTTATGTGTTGTTGCTTTTATTTTTCTGAAAATAATTTTTGATTCATTTGATTGTGTTTTAATAATATGATTTGACTGAATCGAGGTTGCAAATATTAAATTTATATCCAATCTAATTTGAGGAAAATATGTATTTAGTTTGAGTGGACTATTGTCTTACAATATCCACCCTTAGATACAAAACAAACCACAACGGTTGATTTATTAAATATTAAATTTATATCCAATCTAATTTGAGGAAAATATGTATTTAGTTTGAGTGGACTATTGTCTTACGATATCCACCCTTAGATACAAAACAAACCACAACGGTTGATTTATTATGAAATTATTGAAACGAATAGATTATACCGTTATTTATAAAAGAAATTAATTGAACATAAATTGCAACTTTTCTAAATGAATTTGAAATATTTTATAAAAATGTCACTATCGACACTCAAATTCAAAACTCCATAAAAAGGAGTATTACTATTAAAATTATGACCGATTCAACCTCAGTTCTGATTCGGATAACTATGCCAAAATTAATCTCTAATAACCGTAAGTTAGATTTATTATATATTAGTATATGTGAGACTGTATAATAAATAAAGGCGACTTGGTCACTTGATTTAAAAAAAAAAAAATTATTTAACAAATAAATTCGATTGTGGCGAATCGAAGAACAGAAGAGAAGACGACAAGGAAACTCAGAGACTGGAAGAACCAGAGAGCCGCGAATTTTCTCATCATTCTCGATCTCATCGCCCCGCCCTCTTCCACGCTCGCTCGCTCGCAATCATCCAGTAATTTTTCCAAAATCGAGCGATATTTCCAGTTAACCGGAGCTGTGTGTAACTGCTCGTCCACCAAAGATAACTCCAGCTGTCCACGCAATGCTAGATTGGCCGTCAGATTTGAACTTCCCGGGAGATTTTACGAGCTTCCCGTCAATTGGGTTTCTGGGTATCGTCTAAAGTGGTTCGATGACGATTGAATCACATGGTGTGAGTCCGAGAGATATTTTGTGTAACGCTGGAGCCGGCGCTGCCGCGGGTACGTTGGATTCAATTTGAAACTAGGTCATGTCTAAATTTGGAAAGAGAGAACAGCTTTATGAATTATGATGGATTTCAAGTTTGGTAGCGGGCAGAAAATCGAGATATTTATTTACTTATGCTACTTTTCAGAAAAGTGAAGTTTTTGAATGTGAATATTCTGAAGTTTGGGTGTATTCAGTTTGCTTGTTCTAGTTGATAAAATTGAATTTTGGTTGCAGGAGTCATTGCTGCCACGTTTGTTTGTCCTCTAGATGTCATCAAGACCAGGCTTCAAGTTCATGGATTGCAAGATCTTAGTCAGAATGTTAAAGGTGTTTACTTTTCTACACGCCACTTACTTGCTTATAGTTTTGGTTGCACTTACAGAGATGGTTATGATGGGTTCATGCTCCTTTGTACAGGTTCAAGCAGCGTTATAGTTGGTAATTTGGAGTACATGTTCCGGCGTGAGGGGTTCCGTGGGATGTACCGTGGTCTCTGTCCTACAATATTAGCACTATTACCAAACTGGGCGGTAAGTCACTGTTCTTCTTTTCCATCAGTGATTTATTGGTTAGTTCCGAGTTTGCACACTTGTCTGGGATCTTTGAGCTGTTAATAATGTGATTAGTCTTCTTTTGTTAAAAGCTCAGATATATGTGCATATTGCTTCAAGCTCCAATCTAGTTGGTTAGCTTCAATGCCTAATGTACATAATGGAAACATGGCATGCCCGTGTGTTGGAGCTTCATGTTGCTTAAATGCTGAAGGCTTAATAATGAGTAACATAGTGAATTACTTAATTCATATTATGGCTTAGCTTTTCTAGGCTAGCTGATCAGTGCCACCCAATGCCTCAACAGTCACTTATTAGCAAACTCACACCTCAACAAGTAGTTGTACTCAAGAATGGATATTCTGCTTATTGATCAAACAATTGAGATTATAATTGTCAGCCATGACGCACATTAAGAAGTGTGATTCCCAACCGAAGTCTATGTGTGCTTGGTTTTTGGTTTTATAGCTACAGTTAACTTAGAAACTCTTTACAATTGTTGTGTTTTGTTGATTTTTTTGTTTTTTTTACATTTTTTTTCTCAGGTCTATTTTACTATGTACAACCACTTCAAGTCTGCTCTTTCCTCAGATGGTTAGTGCACAACCATTATGCCATGATTCACTGAACAAGCCATCTATTTGGATCCTTTTCTTCTTTTTTTGATAAAACCGAATTTAGTGGTTTTACAATTGCAACTCGTCCAACTTCCCATTTCCTTTATCTTGGCAGTCTTACTTATTTGTGATTGTCCATGTGCAGAAGAGAATCATCGATTATCAGTTGGTGCAAATATGTTAGCAGCCTCAGGTGCTGGGGCTCTGACAACTATCGCTACAAACCCTCTTTGGGTTGTGAAAACAAGACTTCAAGTATGTAATCACACGCATATCTGTTTTCACTCATGTTCATTCTTCATTGCATGGAAAGTTTAGTTTCCAGACAGCACTGGAATGGGACATCTTGTAGAAATTACTAATGGTCACATAATTCTTACCAGTCATTGTTACAGTTTCTCATATTTTCTTGTCTGCTTTCGATGGTCGTGAAGATCACAGCAATACTTTTTTTACCACTCAATGCAATGGCATATTTACAGTTTTAGTGCAACTGTAATATGGAGCCTTTTTAGACTGTAATTGTTTCTCAAATGCAGACTCAAGGAATGACAGAGGGTGCTGTTTTTTATTCAAGCACTCGCTCAGCTTTAAGGATAATCGCACATAAGGAAGGCATCCGCGGGCTATATAGGTTTCTTATCCAGCCTTCTTAATTACCGCAGATAATTGAATGCCGATGGGCTTAGCAGTGGTTTAATTGTTGATTTAACGGCTGATTGATGAACATGCAGTGGTCTCGTGCCTGCATTGGCTGGCATCAGTCATGTTGCCATACAGTTTCCAGCTTACGAACAGATCAAAACTTACTTGGCCAATCGAGGTATAATGAGTACTTGCCAAATGCTTTAGATAGAACTGTGAAGTGAGAGGACAAAAAAACGGTAATGCTCGAACCGATTGCAGATAATAGAACCATGGACAAGCTTGGTGCTCGAGACGTTGCCGTTGCCTCTTCAATATCCAAAATATTCGCATCTACGCTGACCTATCCGCATGAGGTATAAGCGTATCGGTATATGATAGTGTACCTGTCTGTTAATCCTCGATGCTCAATTCATGTAGTCTGTTTGTTGATTCGTACCCATTAAGGTTGAAAACTGTTGAGTAAAAATACTGAGTATATTCTTTCAGCTATCACTGTATTATTCGTTATATCTCGTTAGCGTTTTAGTCCCATGCTTTTTGAGGAAGAGGAAATTTGTAAAGATTTTTTGAGATATTCTTTTTAGTCTACTAGGAAAATGGTGTTCGTGTTACATGAGAAAAACATTAATTCATTATTTCGTTTCATTGGTAGGTTGTGAGATCAAGGCTCCAAGAACAGGGACACCACTCTGAAAAGCGATATTCTGGAGTAGTAGACTGTGTACAGAAAGTATTTAAGCAGGAGGGTCTTGCTGGATTCTACCGGGGCTGCGCCACCAACCTCATAAGAACTACTCCTGCTGCTGTAATTACATTTACAAGCTTCGAGATGATTCACAAGTTTCTGGTTAATATCTTCCCACCTGAATCACATAGTCACCCACTCTAAAAACTAGGAAGCATCTCAAAGTGCAGATCCAGAAGTAAATACTTCTGCAATGTGCAGACAACTGGGAAAGGCTCGACAAATCTTGTATGAGATAAGTCACATATAACTTATACAGTTAAGAAGAGGAACCTGTACATTTGAGCTCATTTTGGCCAGCTTAGGTTGCTGTCTGTATTCAAGCCACAAAACATTGATGATGACGATAAATTGAACATTTGATGACTGCTTCCTCAGCTTTTTGTCCAATCAATTCAGTGTTTTTCAGTAAAATCTTCTGTTGGATCCTTTTGAATTTGCACAAGTGAAGATGAGATCAGTCTTTTTTATGTTTTTTATGGATAATTTCAGAGCTCCATCAACTTCTAATGTGGCTGGTGTCACCAACCTCGTGCGCCATCTGCGATCTCAGTCAAACTAACAAACTTCTTCTCACAATTTGACACTGAATGATCTTATCCATCATCAACAAGCCGCCTATTCTGAAATATTCTTTTTCTGACCAAATACACAAGCTTACATATTCTAAGGTAAATAAGACTTTGTTCATCAAAACATGTCGATCTGAAGCTGAATAAGATGCCTCACATTTCTAAACACATGCCAGTTAGATAACTCATCAGACAAGAGAAGAAGAAAGAAACTTGAAATCACACAAGTGATCTGGGACTAACGGATAAATATCAATTCGGAAGTTGGACAAGAGTAATTATTTGTTTCACCTAAGCTTAGAATTTTTTTTGTCTTGGATTTAAGTGAACTTGAACCACTTCTCTCCAAGTTTTACATTTTGCGGATTTTTTTGGGTCCAAGTCATCCATCATCTAGAAAGTCTGCAGCAGGCATCCTTATTATTCAACCAAAGACTTGAAGTTTTGTATGTACAATAAATCCAAGCTTTTATCACACCAAGACTTACTTAACTGCAATGCAGTATAAAAGAGGGACAAGTTCCTGCAAGCTTGATCACAACACTCTCATTGCCTGTCCCTTGTGTATCATCTTGAAAACGATTTAAGTTGATCTTTGTGTAGAAATGGGAGTTATCACCAAAACCCATGAGTTCCCTATCCCAGTCGGTCCCTCGAGGATGTTCAGGGCCATGGGTGACACCAAGACCAATCTCATTCCCCAGCTCTTGACTGACAAGATCAAGAGCGTGGAGTTTGTCGGAGATGGTGGGGTTGGAACCATCAGAACTACATACTTTGCTGACGGTAAGTTTGTTGCTACCTCAGCGTTCAGATATCTGTATACGACTGAAACATGTGTTTTCTGACAAATGATATTCATTTTACAGGAAGTCCAGTGAAGTTTGTGAAGCACAGGATGGATGAGATTGATGAGGCAAACCACTTCTGCAAGTTTACCCTCATCGAGCATGACTTCAACGATGACAAGCTTGAGAGCATTGTGCATGAGGTGAAGCTGGATGCCTCAGCGGACGGAGGCTCCATCTGCAAGCTCTCCAACCATTACCACACCAAAGGTGACTATGTGCCCAAGGATGAGGACATCAAGGCCGGTGAGGAGCAGGACAAGGCCATTCAGGTTGCTCTCGTGGAGCATCTGGTCGCCAACCCGCATCTCTATGCTTAAAAACAGGTCTAAAGCCTGATTAAGGTACCCTGAGTGAGTGCTCTGCTGCCATACATGAACTGGCTTGAAAGTTTCCGTACGTGTCCAAATGTTGTAATAAGAGAAATCCTTGACAAGGATTTTGTTTCCTGTATCAGTCTGATGATCTTCGTTCTACCTTTACCAGTGGGGAAATGAATAAAAGATTTTTTTCCTAAGTATTAACGTCTCTAAATTTCTATTATGCGATATGGAAGTGATGGACAGAGTTCGCCAACTTGTCGAAACACATATACATCAAATAACACTTCCTGAGAAAGAAATATTTTGGGAGAAGATGTAGAAAGCTGGCAAGTGTGTGCTACTAAACTCAACGCTTACATAACTTTTAGAACTCAGATCGGCCTCAAGATCTAATGTGAAGTAAAATGGCATGTGGTATGGTATTGGGACTGCTCCATACACACACACACAGAAAAGATCACAACTTGGTGCCATCAGCTAACAGAGCCCAATCTATAGCCAAACATAGGAGTAATTGTAATTACTAAGGAAACAACATTTGGCTTTTCTGTCTTTGTCCCTGAAAGAAAGAGAAAAAAAAAAGAAATCAATAACCCCAAAATTCGAAGCTAAATCATAATGTTAAAGAAGAAATTTTTTGATGGACACACTCCACCACACGGACTGATGACACATTAATGCGGAACTGTCATGTGATACTTTGATCAGCCTCGTAAAAAAAAATTCAAAACTAATTATGAATCATCATATGTCACTTTGACTTTTTAATGTTATCGGTCTGTTTGATCCTATACGTAAGTGGTTTTTTTTACCAAACATCCACTTGATGCTTATAAATAAAAATTCAACTTATAAAAATAAGTAGCTAAGTGTGAGTCTCTTTGAACTCATTTCATCACCAGCTAGCTCTATGTTTGCGAAGTCTTGCAATGAGGCATCAAGTTCCAACTTTTATTCAAAACTAAACAAAACCCTTCTCAGGGATCTCCCTTATTACAGCTTTGAGAGACATTATGAAACTCTTGAGGCTATTCTGTGAAGCACCATTCAGTTGGTGATTTTTTATTTAAGCCTCAATAATGGCGTAAATTTGTCTTAAGCATAGAGATGTGGGTTGGCGACCAGATGCTCCACGATGGCGACCTGGATAGCCTTGTCCTGCTCCTCACCAGCCTTGATGTCCTCATCCTTGGGCACATAGTCACCTTTGGTGTGGTAATGGTTGGAGAGCTTGCAGATGGAGCCTCCATCAGCCGAGGCATCCAGCTTCACCTCATGCACAATGCTCTCAAGCTTGTCATCGTTGAAGTCATGTTCGATGAGAGTGAACTTGCAGAAGTGGTTCGCCTCATCAACCTCATCCATCCTGTGCTTCACAAACTTCACCGGACTCCCTATATTTGAGATACACATTTTGCTATCAGCACATTCATTATAATGTATCACACAACATTGATTTAATGGTCACATGAATCAAATGGCCAAGTACTATGATCAGCACTTCCAAGGGCCAATGAGGTAATGAGTAACATTAACATACCATCTGCAAAATAGGTAGTTCTAATGGTTCCAACACCTCCATGACCCACAAACTCGACGCTCTTGATCTTGCTGGGCAAGAGGGTGGGAACGAGGTTGTTCTTGGTGTCCCCCATAGCCTTGAACATCCTTGATGGAGCGACAGGGATGGGGAACTCGTAGGTCTTGGTGATAACTCCCATTTTTTCAGATACTACAAATACTAGAGAGGCTCAAAGACTGAGGTAAACGAATGAAGGTGAGAGTAGTGATGAGCAATGAAGCGGAGCATGGTATTTATAGAAAGCAAAGGGTGATGCAAAGATGAGGATTGATATGTGAACGAGTGCGCAGCAGCTCCAAGTCAAATGTTGATATTGGTGGCACGCCAAGGAGGACCTACAAACACCATTTTCTAATATGTACTAATCTTCTTTGTCGGATACGCGATTATAGTTTACTGAGCATGCATCAGTAACCTACGTTTTTCAACTTTCAATATAGCATCTAAGGTGGCTTTGGGTCAATATCCTTGACTAATTTTCTAGCAAGCATTCATAGGAGCATAGGACTTTGGTTCTCCGCATATTCTTTCATTAGTGTTATGTTTAGTGTTACGATCACTAAATATTATTTAGTTAGAATAGTTAAGATCGCGGGCTTCAGTATCCTTCATAGATAAAGTTAGACTACTGACTATTCTAATCTCAGAATCACTTTAATGTGATAAACATAAATTGTATTAGATAGTTCATTTGAAATACATAACAAGGTCTCGTTGGAAGATTTTGCAGATTTTTATAATCACTCGTCTTTAAACATGTATAGTCCCCTAACAAAGTTATGATTGTTCATCATGCTTTATCGAATGACGCAAGAGAGAATTTCTATGAATGGACACATTGTTCATTATCCAACGATTTAAGCTCAACATTGGCCGTTTATTAGCTTTTCGCTATGTCACGTTTGAAGAATAAAAAGTCATCCTACACCAAATCTCAATACACAATTAGTTCCATGCGCCCATTTGCAAACATTCATAAGATTTCCATCATAGAAGATTTTCATGGCTCGCAAGACAACTAAAAAACGCTCCTCACATCTTTATGAGTTGGACTCACTAAGGATCTCACATATGAGTGCTTAACTCAAGATGATTGAACTCAACATTTCATTTTTCTTATTCTATTGAGGAGAACTCGGTCCACATTTCATCTAAAAGTTTATTCTCAACATTAGTCCCCTTAACAGCTTTACGCATATTCCTATTTTTTACGGTCATACCGCATCAAGTATATCAATAAGCAACTCACTATAAGACCTATTTTTGAAGAAGTTCATAAAATTTTAATCTCATGAAGATCTTCAAGGCTCGACAAGCAACTTGAAGACGTGCCCTCATATCTCTATGAGTTGGATTCACTAAGTTTTCAAATATGAGAACTTACCACGGTAGTCTAACTCCCCATTACTACTTCTTAAAAGGTTATGGAACTTTTTAAGGTTCAATCAAGAAACATTAGTCTTATATCTCCTTATGTAATAGTTTTTTTAAGACAATCCCCATACCATTACACTCATGCAAATGTCCCATTTCAAATCTGGCTAAAAATGTGACCTCTTGATAAGACCGTCGTTAAGGTGTCTTATGCAAATACATTCATAAATCTTTCTCACTAGAAGGCAGTAAGTCAAGGTCGACCCATGAGGACAAGGGACCTGTAAAGAAAATAAAATAAAGTTATGGGGGTTTTGGTAAATGAAGTTGGTGACCCGCAACACTAAAGAAAAAAGAGAAGATAATTAGTAGATAAACACGTAGCTTAGATGATTAACTTGTGATTGTGTTAATCACTGATACAAAATATGAAAGTCATGTAATAACATAGTTGTCAGGCTCTGCTATGAAACAATATTCATAATAACATGCACTTTATTAGGAATAATAAACTCACAATATGAATACACAAGTATAGAACCTGAAGTACACAAGGGAATTTAGCTACACATATTAATGAAAAGATACATAGAAGAATCAGACGGAACAATCCTTACAAACCCTATTAGCTCCTTCCTCCGTTCCTTGCTGCCCTTTACTGAATTTTGGATTGAAACTCGCTGAGAATTTGAAATTGAGAGACAGAGAGAATACTCCAAAGAGGAGGCTTTTGTCTGGAATGTTGAGGCACACTTGAAAGAGGGAACGAATACCTCCTTACATAGGTGTGAGTGGCTTATATCCTAAGCAATGTGATATGCACGAATTTGATGTAATTCCTATGATGATTACCTCCTAGATACGATATAATTTGGACTTATAGGTTGAAGAGAAATTCTATCCGGAATACGAGTCGAATTTTTTTCGCATCCGAAATAGGAGTCGAATTAGGAAACAATATGTCCATTGACTTTGACTGTCTAGGTGGGAGAAATTCATTGTGAATTAAGCATTGACCCGTCTTTAGTAATTGTAGATCATTATTTCCTCTTTATGTGATAATTTAATCACTCAAATCAAACTTTTGGAGTGAAAGTTATGTCCCTTTAAAGTTACAAAGTTCTGCTGACTCGGGATTAATTATTAAACTCCAGCTTCATGTGCATGTTTTTGATCTTCCGCGCGTGCGGCTGTCGGGCGCGTCCTCTGATGAGTCAGCAATTCTTGCTTCTTTCTTCTCACGACATGTGCTAGTACTTTTATTTCATATTTATTTTAGGTCTTAATAAGATAACATGATAAAAATATTTTTAGAGTAAAAACGGATAACTTAAGATCAAAGGATAAGGGACAGCATCTGCTCAAGCATAAGAGCCGCGCATAGAGGATTTTAGCCTTGCATGCGGTGACATGGCAATGAGTCGACATATTTCAACATAAATTAATTATCCAAGATGATACGCAGCCTATGTCATGCGCATATGTCAAGTGCGCAGGAAAGCATTTAATGTGTGTGACGTGCACCGTTTCCTAATTCGAGTAAGCAAAACTGGACTATCTATTCAGCACCATAAATTTTGCGTTACTATCGGATTATAATGATTAAAATGACTATACAAAGAGGAGGAATTTATCTACAAATTCTTAAGAGCAGTTGAGATCTAATTCTTATCGGATTTCTGCTAGTTAAACAATAAAATTCGGTGGGCAAAGTTTTCTAAATCGACTCAAATTTGAAGTTTTCTATCATCTTATAAGTCCGAGTCTTCCCTCTTGATTTCTTGAAGATATTCATTAGAAACACTTAGAAATACTTAACAAAGTCTACCAAAGAAAGAAGTCCTGATATCTTCATGATTAGAATTCACAAAGATATAAAAAGATGTATTTGTCATCTCTTCCTAGTGTGCTTGGTGCCTACGATGATTTGCAACACTACATGCTAGATACCAGCAATGAAGAGCAACAAGGGAGCATTTTTTAGGACGAGATAGAGTCAGTCTGTAAGGGTTATTCTTTTATTTTACTATGTGCTTTTCTATGGTCTATCATGGCTAATTCCATTGTGTAGTTCAGATGGTATAACTTGTGATTTAGTGTTGTGAGATAATTATTCTTAATAAATTTTAATTTTGATGTTATGTTTATTGTGCTTTAACTGAATGATTGTCGTTATGGCATGACACCTCTAATGAATGACTTATTGCATGACTTCTTACTGATATTCTAATTGTGAGGTTTTAGGCATATATCAAATAGACGAGAAGCAAATAAACATATGCCCTACGTATTTAAGGTAAACATACTCTAGACTATCTTTACGCTAATATGCCAAGTTTGAACATCTTGCCGCAGTAGCTCAATTGTGTATGTCTTTCTCTATACTTTTATATCTCATGATTGACATATAAAATTTATAATATTGGCTAAAGATGTGATGATTATAGAGTATGAGCGATTGTTTACGACTTGTCACCACATTCGAGTGCATGAATGCATATATTTTACTGAGTTTTATTCACCATAAGAATTTCATATTTAGCATAAATGATCAACATAAGCACAAGTTAGTCACTTGAGCTACATGTTTATGTATTGACATTTATCTTGTATACAACCTGCATATCTGAACTCAATCACATTCAATTCATACAAACCCCCTTTAGTTGTGTCTTTTTATTTTTCTTTGTCAAATCACTAAAGTTACATGTCTCTATCCTTGTTGATTGACTTTGTACTTACCACTAGCTAGTGAGTCATGTAATATAAATTCTATTTACATAAGGTAGCCCAACGACGGTCATATAAAAGCTCAAGTACAGCTGCTCGACAATAATAAGTTATCTTGTTCGCCGAATCAGAGATGCGGTTGGTGAAGTCATCGATCGATTCACCTTAAACATTAAGTCTTCAATCGATTCCCCTTACTTAAACTTAATGTCGCCAAAATCCTACAGCAGTTGTTTTGTGTTCACCCCATGAACATGATCGTCATCCACCGCACGATCCTGATGGTATCTGTTGCCTTTTTGGTAGTGTGCTTGACAGCGATACGTGACCACATCTCTTACAGCACAGCGCAGAGGACTGAGATTGCGAGGCAATCGGCATGGTGGTATGCATCCCGGGGATCAATGACCTCCAAGAGACCTTGTCGCTTCAATGTAGTTCGTGAGCGTCAATATGAGATAGACAACGAGAGCCAGCCACTTCCTTCGCTAACCAGTGACTTGACACCTGATGGTGGTGCGCGGCTATGGTAACCTTGTGTTCTCGTCTTCCCACTAGTTCTTGAAGCTTAATGAAGCTCTGAATATCAAATGTTGGCAAGAGTGTATGGTGTGTTTGAACTTTTTGGTGCGTAATAAAATGAAAGAAAAGTACATATTTATATATGATTCTACCCTAAATGTTAGCATTTTTTTATTCTTCCTCATTGTCTTGTTCATTGTTACCCTCTTCATAATCTCCCTTTTCCATTGTGTACCTTCATTGTCCTTGTATATTGTCTTCCTTATTACAACTAGATTATGCTACATAAATAAAGCCGCACTTCGACTGATTGCGGCCTCGATTGTTCAACGGATTGTTCGGGGATGAGAGCAAAGTGGCAGGCTTCGATTGATTGCAGCGCTGACGGAGTGTTCAGGAGACCAAAATCACAGGCTTCGACTGATTGCACCACCAATCGTTCATCAGACTGTTTGTGGAGAAAATATGAAGAATTTGCAGCACATACCTCTTTAAGTTAACTGGGAAAACGATGTTATTTGTTTGCTAACAGCAAAAGGCTGCACAAGTCCTTGTACGGAGTGCAATATCATATTTAGCGTAAAATACTTTGCATTGATTGATGAACCTGAAATCTGGATTCTGAAATTTATAGAACGGAGAGCAATTCAACAGTGAAAACAGACAGACATCCTTGAGTTTTGGGAAAGCAAATGTGTGAACTTTCTTGCTTGTTTTTCAAGTTACGACATATTCCAATGGCTTAACGTTTATGTGAAAGCACCAATAAACTGTTGGTCCAATAGTTTGGGGTGTTGTCTAACAAATTCCAAATCACGGATTCGAGTCTGCGACTAGCATGTATGCAGGTCAACTTGACGGGAGCGAAAAAGGAAACCCGAAAGTGCTGGAAGACAAAATAGCTTATACTTTATTTCAACCACATCAATTTGAAGAAGATGGTGACTCATTTAAGCTCTCACTTTATCCACTGATGACCAATATAAATGACAGTATGAAACATGTACATTATTGTGAAAACAATCAGACTAAACAATGACTAACATGACAGTGTACACAATTTACCGATTTCGGAAGCTGCACCGGTTTCTCTCCGAAGAAGATAGAATGGGAATGCAAGCACTTGGCAGGAGATCGAGAAGAAATTCTTGATGCGCACTCAAGGTGTCCTCATTGTGCTTGGCTCTGAATGTGAAATGAATGAATCTGTTTGAATATTTACAAAACTGCAACCAGACTGGTGGGATGACGAGACGACAAGGCGAAGCACGAAGAGGTTGAGTTGAGCAGCGGGGTCTGGAGGTCGGGGCACGGCTCCGGATATACATTGTCTGAGAAGCCGGACACGTTGGAGCAAATCCAGGGCTCTTTTGCCTCTGATGTTATGGATAAACTGATGTTGGACAGACAGATGGATGTGAATGGTGATTCGTATGTGCCTGAGAAATTTCCCGCAAAACTGATGTTTGAACCAACAATGTTCTTCAATGTGATCCGAGTGAGGGCTGGGAGTTCACTTGGACCGAACCTGTCAGCTGCTGAATTTGTCCCAGCCTGACCTGTCGTCGCACTGAATGCTGTATAAACATTTTTGAGCTCCGCGTCTGATATGAGCACGTCCTCAACGTAGCCGTCCCTGCCTTCAGATACCCTGAAGGCCACACCGGTTAAGGAGTTTTCGATGCTTATGCTGTCAACAAATACATTAGAGATGCCTCCGGACATCTGGCTGCCAAATGCCAACCCCGCTCCCGAATTAGACCTGAGGTGGACGCTCGTGATGTGCACATTTGTGCTGGGTTTACCGTAGCCATACTCATCCCAGCCACTTCTCAGAGCAATGGCGTCATGGCCCACACTGATGTTGCTTTCTTTGACGCACAAATCCTGGGAAGAATCTGAAAACTCGAAACGCAGTGCAAGTTAGGCTCTCAGCAGTCAGAATATGGTAAAAATTAAAATTGTCAATATCAGGAAGTACAGGGATGTAACTGACCGGGAACTATGCCGTTAGTGTCAGGCGAATCTGGAGGGGCGAAAACCGTTATGTTCCGAACAACCACTTTGCTGAGAAAAGATACATAAGAACTAATGTATTAGTTCCGTAATATGACCTGAAACAGATGGTAAAACGAATATAACAATTCCGGCAATCTGTCTACCTACAGTACACCAGGTGAATGCTCCAACCAGGTGAGTTGACAAAAGTCAGGTTTGAGATAATAACATCCTGGGTGTCGACGAGTTCAATGAGATGAGGACGGCTGTAATCTACCGAACCGGATTTGTAATGCTCCCACCAAAAAATGCCTTGGCCATCTATGGTCCCATTGTCCCCTGCACCATTGTTGAATTTGAATTAGTGAAATGATACCACATACACAACTGCACATGGTGAAGACAAGACAACATGGGATAGGTGGTTTTGCCTGTAATGACAACATCACTAAGGTTTTGGGCACTTATCAAGCTGCGATATTTTCCATTGGGCACATCATTGCCGCGACCATATGAGGGAAATGAATCATCTACTTCCCAACGAGCATAATCCTGCCATTAGTAACAAAGACTTAATGATGTATTCGGTACTTGCTGATTGTTAAACACACAAAGTTCTATTGAGGAATCTGAAAATGTGGCAGAACTGCAGAAGTGATTCGAATTTCTGAGTATTCATATTTGCGTAGAAAGCACATAAAACGGACCTGAGCAGCAATAATAGTAGCCCCCCTTTCGATAAACAATGTTAGGTTGCTGGTAAGACTGAAGCCTTTCGTAAGCCATCTACCTGCTGGAACATATAATTGAGCACCGCCCTTATCTGCGAAGGACTTGAGATAGAATATGGCATTTTGAAAGGCGACGGTGTTCAGGGTCTTCCCATCTCCGACAGCTCCAAAATCCACAATTGAAACGCTGTGTGGTCTGGGCTTCAGTGAACTGTTGCCTTGGCATAAATCATTACTCCTGCTTGCGCTGTGTCTAGCGGCAGGGCTGAATGCCAGAAGCAAAAGCAACGCAACCTGACAAGACTTGAACAAATGTAATGAGGCCAAGCTTGTTAACACATACCCAACCAGTTTTCTGAAAACAAGAAGATCGCGAGCCTGCCACTCTATAAACCGATCAGTGAACGAAAACCAAATGAGTTTTCCAAACAAGTTGAAATTGGAATGAGAAAATTGACATTGGCCTATGTTAAATAGAACTTGGTGGATTTCAAGAAACTGTAACATTTGTGTTTTAAATGCTTGACATGAACATCAAGAACAGTTTCATTCACATGACAAGATAGGCTCCAAAATTAGAGGAGCTAGCAACAGACATCAAATCCACCAGCACCACTCAAAAAAAGACCACTAAAAAGGATGCTGAATCCCAACATAGAATCAGTTCCTCAAGACTTTTACAAAGGCATATTATACACACACAGCTAGACAATAACTTCAAGACATTTCGAAACTGATAAAAGAAAAACTCCAAGCAACTCAGATAGATCCACTATGAGACAACTGCAGCAAGTTCAGACACTCCCCATCAGAATTCAGCAACACAGACTCATTGCGAGACAAACCCACATGAGAATTCAGCAGCAAAAACATATGGCCACCATGTTGCAGTAGACACCCAAATCCCCAGATATTGGAGCACACATTCTAATTCTACATCGTCAAATCATTAAACCTGACGAAGTTGAAGAACTTGCGGACAGAAGGTCAAATGCCACAAACAATAAAAACCAATCTGAGCTACGGACACATCAAACACCCACATCCAGATTCAACGCCAAAACAAGCCCAAAGCCAGCAGCTTTCAGACACCCAAATGCACAAACATCCACCAAAACGCAACTGAATGCAACTACAAACAGGAGAACCATAAGAAGCACGAAACCCCAGAAGATATTAAAAAAACAATAAACAAACGTACTTACTAGCCTCTTCATAACTGAAGTTGAGGAGTGAAGTGGTGAAGCAAAGAGTGGACATACACAACTGAAGATTGAGAACTGAATAATAAGAGGCTGCAGCCAGGCAGGCAGATAGAGAAAGAGAAAGAGAAAGAGAGAATTATGTATATGATGTAATGACAACAAAGGGATGATGTGAGAGAAAGCGACAGCGAGAGAAAAATTTAATAAAGAGGAAAGGCCAGCTCTTCAATGGGGTACGGCGATGAGCCAGCAAGTTAAATTTTTGTGTGTAACCAACCAAAATAATCAGCGCATACACACACCCACATATGAACACCCACTGGAATGGAGCCGTTGAGAGAGAGGCTTAAGCTTAATCCACGTCCACCCAACAAAAAAGATTATTAATTGATGCGTAGAACGCAGTTAGTAGATCTTTACCTATTTATTGCCGACACATTCTTTGGCTTGGGTCAAACTTTCCTAGCAATCAACCTAGATTTGGTAACGTGCTTATGTTGGGATTTTAACTGGTTTCATTGCACTTTGTACAAATATCAGATTTTCATCCATCTTGGGCGACCAATGGTTTTTCCTTCTCAAACGGTGCGACGGAAGTACCGAACGAATTGTTTCGGGTGTTTGAAATTCTTCCATTTACAACTATGAGCTTGAAAATTACTGGTCAGATTATAGACGGTTCCATTGAGGGCGATGGACAGTAACTCCCCCGAATTCCACCTAAAATATTATATATATAATTTCAATTAAATTTTTAATTATCTCTCCCAATTCAATCCAAAATTTTAGTTCTGTAACTTTATCCTCCAAACAAAATAAATTCCGAAGATATTAAATCATTTTGTATGACTTGGATTAACATATTGTTGGTATTTGCGAGTATAGAAATATGATCTTCATCAACCCCACCAGGATTCACATTAACAAGACAATTACATGAACAGTATATGTGAACGCCTGATAATGTTGTTTTGTTATCTGGTAAATCAACAGTGAAAGCATGAGAGATGCGCAGTAGAATAGCAGCAGAGCTGAGAGTTGAAATAAATAATACTCCACGTTAGAATGGAATGGAATGGCCTGGGGCTGGCGTACATGTAGCAAATGAATGCAATGAATGAAGCAAAATAAGTTAGGCGAGTCCAACAACCATAAATGCACAGAACTTTGCCAAGGTGTGCTTCGGATCATGTGCGGCCTGACCCCATCTTCACCATCACTCCCTCCTTCCATTATTTATTTATACTACTTGAGAATCCCTTCCACCGAATCAAAGGAGCATGTGTTATACTAGTAGTATAGTAGTAGTACCCAGGGCATCCTCATCGTTAAATCATAAAAATAGATTTATGTCATGTCATGTGAAATTTATATCATATCAATTCATCATTTGTATGAACTGTTTTTTCATAAACCATTCGTGCACATTAAATAAATCTTCATACAACTGTGTACACTGATTCACTTGCCTTATACTCCCTCCGTCCTCTAATACATGTCGTTTACGGTTAATTTGAGTAGATTAAGGTGAAGTTAATGCTAGCGGTTGAACAAATTTAATAGGTATGTGGTTAACATTTTTTTGAAAAAGTTCGTGCAAAAAGTAAAATTGGTAGATGATTATTGGTGAGGAATGTATTCTTTATTGATTATGATAATGAAGTGATTAATGTTTGACATTTTAAGGTAGTTGTTGATATTAAATACGCATTGAAAATTGGTATGTGACAAGTAAAAGTGGACAAAAAAATTCGGTTAAGTGACATGTAAAAGAGGACAGAGGGAGTAAGAAATGCTATACTTTTACATGTTACTCCCTCTGTCCTCTTTTACATGTCACTTAACCGAATTTTTTTGTCCACTTTTACTTGTCACTTAACAATTTTCAATGCGTATTTAATATCAACAACTACCTTAAAATGTCAAACATTAATCACTTCATTATCATATTCAATAAAAAATACATTCTCCACCAGTAATGATCTACCAATTTTACTTTTTGCACGAATTTTTTATAAAAACATCAACCATCCATTCATTAAATTTGTTCAACCGCTAGCATTAATTTTACCTTAATCTACTCAAATTAACCTTAAACGACATGTAATAGAGGACGGAGGGAGTATATTAATTACGAATTTCTTAAATGATTTATATGTAACAGCTACAATTAATATTTGAATGTTTCATTACAAGTATATATGACGCTTTTAATTTTAAAGTGTCGTACAAGTCCAACGTAGTTTCATTAAAGAAAATGTTAAATGTATATACGGTGTTTATAACTTGCAAACGCCGTATAAAGTATTTAAATATAGACGGCGCTTTCAATTATAAAACACGGTATAAATTCTGCACTTTATGCAGTACTTTAGAGCTGAAAACGTCGTATATAGTCCATGAATCGCATCATCTGTGTGATATGACATCATGTCAGATAGACATCAACAGAGTACCCCATTGAAACTTCATGACAAATACTAAGTTTTATTAACTGACATAAACCTCCTCTATAGAGCTTAGGGCATCTCCAACCCATAAATATGAAAATTAGATTTGTGTCATGCCACGTGAGATTTGTATAATGACACATCAGTATTCACATAAATCTCATTTTCATAAAACTTTCACCCACATTGAATAAACAAACCTTCATACAACTCTGTGCATGAGACTCACGTGTCATATTACTCTTTTTATACCTTCTCATATTAAACTAATTATCAATTCATTAAATATACTATTATTTTGATTATTTGGTTATATTTTTTTTCTTGACATTTATAAGATATTCATTTTATGAATTCTTCTACTTACCAACCCTTTATAAAAAAAATTTAATTCTTCTCACTCATTTAGTCTAGATTATTATGCTAGCTATGAACAAAATATTATATCGCATCCTTCAATGGCTCCACATCCTAGCCGACCAGTAAAAGAAGATCGATTAAGAGCACGTAATAGTAGCGGAAAATGAGGTTTTACCCACATTACACAAGAAAAAAGTAGCAATTATATTAAGTGAAGTACTGAGGAGGAGAAAATGTTAATTAGCTCATGACAACAATTTGGAGACCTCCATTTCATTTAAGTTCAATTTGTCATATTTTATCCTTAATTATGAGGTTTATATTTTATTTTAAGGATGGAGTGTACTAGATTTAATATTACATTTAATGTATTATTATTATTATTTGATGAAAATTTCTAATTATGTATTTTTTATGTTTTTTATAAATGTAAAAAAGTAACATAAACAAATAATCAAGCAAAATGAATTATGTAACAAATTTAAGAAATTGGGAGACAATTGCTATTATGGAGATGACAGTAATTTAATATCTGACTTATAATGAGAAATAATATTTTCAGTTATGACAAATGTAATAACTAATTACTAAATATATTAATAATATATAAACTTTTGATTACTCGTCTCATTAATAATTCAAATTAATTTCCATCTAATTGATTAATCTTTTGAAACTAATTCACCATCCACTTCTTATAATATTATAACCTAGGAAAAGTACCCGTCGACCCGACGGGTTCGGTTCGATTCGGTTCGAGAAAAATCAAAAGCTAAATTAAATTATTAATCATCGGTTTTTTAAAATTTGAAACTGTAACCAAATCATTAACATTTCAAACCGGACCGAACCGATTCGTTTCAAACCGAACCGAACCAACCGGTTTTAAACCGATATTTCAAATCAGACCGAACCATCCCGTTTCAAACCGAATAATATTTTATCATTTCAAACCGAACCGAACGACCGATTTCTAACCGAACCGAACCGACCGATTTGAAATTGAACCGAACCGGTGCGGTTCGGGAGGGCGACAGACGCCAGAATGTTATATATATAAATAGATAAACATTGAAGCGCATTTGGGCGAAGTTTAAATTTGTGCACTATCCAATGAAATATTAAATAAATAAATTTGTCAACATTCTCTTTTATGTCAAAACAACTTTTGCAACATGCAAAGATAAATAAAATTTAATTATAATAATACTGGATGTTTGGTAATCAAAATAATATAAGAAGGTATTATCAGCACCAAGATTAATATGTAAATCTATTGTAAAGAGATTATTTAACCAAATTTGAAAAGATGTTTGAAAAACTAAATTTATCTTATAAATCTATATACCCTAAACTCTAAAACCCTAAACCTTATATATATATATATATATATATATATATATATATATATATATATATAACAGAATAGGATCGCCCGGGTGTCCTTATGACGCTCCCGGGCGATTCGGTTCGGTGGTCCGGTTCAGTTCGGTTCGGTCCGGTTTGGTTCGATTCGATTTGGTTCGGTTCGGTTTCAAATTTTAAAAAATCGTTTGGTTTACAGTTTCATATTTTAAAAAGGATGACTAATAATTTGGTTCGATTTTTAATTTTTTTCGAAACAAATCATCGGGACGACGAGTGCCTTTACTCGTTATTTATACTATTTCTTATTTTAAACTAAACATATTACAAATGATATGACTGGGCTTATCACATTTCTAATTCTCCGCCTAAAGAAAACGAAGACGAAGCTTGAGAGGTCTCTCAATGGTCAAAACTATTTTTATTTTGGGCTGAAGTAAAATATCAAGGGCCAAATCTATGTGATATATATGGGCTTTTGAAATGGGCCGCATATGCTTACGGCCCAGCTTGGAACATCACCCTGTTCAAAACCCTAGCCGATTTGATAAGGAAGAGATTGATTCGTGCGCGTCTCTGGGCGGTGAGGAGAGGTGGTGGAGGTGAGTCAAGATGGTGTCTCTGAAGCTCCAGAAGCGGCTCGCCGCCAGCGTCATGAACTGCGGCAAGGGGAAGGTGTGGCTCGATCCTAATGAAGTCAGCGAAATATCCATGGCCAACTCTCGTAAGATCCGTCTCGTCTTTGATTTCTTTATTTTATATATCTGATTTGATAGCTTAGGGTTGGTTTTCTGTTTGTTGAGTTTAGCAGTGATATCCGATTCGCAGGGCTGAGATTAGCAGTTTGAGGTAGAGCGCTGCTCGCTGTGTACACAGTATTGAATTCATTTTTAAGGTTGGCTTTAGTTTACGATATTGAACTGATTAGGAGTTTACGTATTTAGGTTGAGAACGCGAAGTCAGACTGGATAGATTAGGCGGAGTCAGGACTAGTTTGGTGTGTCGTGTTAGATTGATGCATTGTTTGCTTGACAGTTGTAGATTGGTCTGTGTAGGACAAAACATTAGAAAGTTGGTGAAGGATGGATTCATCATCAGAAAGCCAACTAAGATCCACTCTCGATCTAGGGCAAGGAGGATGAAGGTTGCAAAGATGAAGGGCCGTCATTCTGGATATGGTTAGATTGATGCATTTCAATTGTTATTTCATTAGAATAAGGACTGCGGTTATTTTGTTTTACTGAATTTTTTTAATGAATCCAGGTAAGCGTAAGGGAACCAGGGAGGCTAGACTGCCCACAAAGGTGCTGTGGATGAGGAGGATGCGTGTGCTGAGACGTCTGCTCCGCAAATACAGGGAGTCAAACAAGATTGACAAGCACATGTACCATGATATGTACATGAAGGTCAAGGGTAATGTGTTCAAGAACAAGCGTGTGCTAATGGAGAGCATTCACAAGTCCAAGGCTGAGAAGGCTAGAGAGAAGACCTTGGCTGACCAGTTTGAGGCCAAGAGGGCTAAGAACAAAGCCAGCAGGGAAAGGAAAAATGCCAGGAGGGAGGAGCGGTTGGCTCAGGTGTGTACCATTTTCACTTGCATTTTAGTCATGTTTTAATTTTCTTGTTTGAAAACCATTGCACCCTTCAAGCATTTTGTACTATTTTGTGTTATCAACTTGTTATGAGTTACTTCATTTGTTTGCAGGGACCCCAAGACAAGGTACCAGCATCAGCACCGCCACCAGCTGCAGCCCAACCAGTGCAGTGAGTGCTTAATTTGACTAATGACTTTGTTACGTGCAACTCCTTGATGGTTTGTTGATGCCAGCATTTTTTGTGTTCAGGGTGACCAAGAAGTCTAAGAAGTAGGACAAATGAAATCCATCATGGTATGCCTGGAAGTTCATTTTATTTGTTTCAGTTTTGATGCCAGCTACATTTATATGACATATTTTCAAGCTCAAGAAGCTGATTGGTTTTTTTTCTACATACCAATTCCATTTCAAGCAGTTAATTTGTTTTTGATGTCTTGTTTTATCATGTTGCTCTCTATACTGCAGTGCCAATTGTAGACTATATACATTTAGGTGTTGTGGGGCTTTGCACACATAAAATCTTTTTTAGGGAAAGGTTAATAAAATCCGCAATAATATTGAAATTTAGGATAAATAAATTGGGAAAAAAGTTTGATGTAAAATTGTATGAATTGTTTTGGTACATAATTACTGGATATGACATAACTCTCATATTTTTTACGGTAAACAAATAAGAGAAAAGCTTAAAGAATCTTTTGAAGGATTTTGTTCCTTTTTATTTTCTTTCTACAACATTTTTATTAAATCATACAGAGTGCAAACGTCGTTTAATTTCATTGGTCAAACCATTTAGGTGAAGTGCTTTTCCAGGTGGTACTTATTTATTAAGTGATATTAATTTATTGTGTTTGAAGAGTAGTGTTTTATTGGATAACAAATGCATGGTAATATGAGTAGTTGTTTAGTTAATCATTATGATTTATATTTTTATTACATCTTAACATGCTTTTGTGTCTACTATAAATAGAAGGGACTTTTTTTTGTCCATAGTTATTAAAAGCAGACTGATATTAAATTGGAAATATCTTCAATTCTTGGTTCGTCGGTTAAACCGACTAGACTGATAAGTTTGATTGCTAGTCCAATTGAGTATTGTTTTGCAGTCAAATTGGAGCATGCGTGAGTTTGACAATTATATCAAATCAGTCAGTTTAGTCTGGTTCAATTCGATATAGTTTTCAATCCTATGAGAATATCTGAATCGAATTGTAATCAGATCCGGCTCCTAATCGAATTGGTCCGTCTGGTGTTAATAATTATATTTTTTCCTAATTTTTTAATAGTTTTTAAATGTCAGATGGTAAGACTTGCAAAACTATGATGGACTATCATAATTATTATAATACAAAAAATAAAGAGGTATGTACTTTCACTAATTCAAATATGAGGTTTTGAATCTCAAGATTTTTTATTTTTTAGTCTTATGTGTCGTTTTATAAAATTAAGAGTTGAATGCTATACGAGAAGCTGAATGGTCAGATCATTGGTTAAATTATATTTGATTGCTGAATGATTTGTTTTCATTTAGTAAGTCATTTTTATAATATCTTAATATATAATGATTTATCAATATAAAATTAAATTACAACTGTACATCATAAAAATAAATTTAAAATTTATATTCATGTTATAAAAATATTATTTATTCTGATTAAAGAAACTAGCTGCGATCAACATTGATGTGATTTTGATTGAAGTACGATTCGGATAGAGCTGATTCAAAAGGAATATGAAAAAATAAATAGATAATTATAATAATTTTATCGATATCGCCTTCAGATATGAAATTGGTAACAAATCATTCAGACTTTTAAATATTCATTAAGAGAAAAAGAAAGTGTTTGGTTTATTGAATGTTTAATATAAAAAGAGATCACTTTTTAATAGAGTCCAATAAATGTCACAAAATAAGACCTTAGTTTAGGCATGTTGTTTAATTATTAAATTTACTTGTATAATTTATAATTAAAAGTTATTAGTTTCAATTTAGGATTATCAAAAGATTCATCAATAAAACATATACATATTTTTTATTTTTTCGAGTCAGTGAACATAAGATACACATTGTATAAGCTAGATAAGGGTTTTACATCTTTTCATGTTGGGTTTTATGAGTTTAGAATGTAATATCAAATACCCTAAACTTTAAAATCTTAAAAGTACAAACCTTAAAATACAAAAATCATGAATCCTAAGTGTCTAGGAATCATTGTTGTTGGCGAGGTATCAGTCACCCTAAATCCAAAAAAAATCCGAAAACTAAAAAATCATATAATGTTAACATCCTAAAACTCTAGAATACTAAATTCATAAATGAAAAATGACGTATTTTGTCCTATATCTTATCTAAACCTATATAAAATGACACCCATCTCCTTACAATAGTCAAACCTTCAAATTCAATCTCAACCCTTTGTAGAGCCTCTTCGTACGACATGGCCCCCACTTTTTTCATCATTTTATATAAATACAGATTTATGATTGGGCTGTCTTATAAAAACTGATGATAATAACAACAGAAGACATATCAATGGTATGAATAGAACAATTCGTTGCCGGTAATAATATTTTGTGTTTTCATGGACGGCTTGGATAGGACAGAATGCTATTAACTATTTAGAAATTAGGATAAAATGCAAAACAAATCAGAAATGGGTGAATAAAATAAAAACTATGAGCAAAATTACAATATCACCACTCAAGACCTCCAATCCAACCCTGGTCCGGTTCTCTTTTCCAATGATACACAACACCTTTTGGATATTCTCTCCTATTTCTCGTCATCAATTTTTCTTATGTGCGTCTGTCTGCTACAATAGTCTGAATGAACCACCTAATAATAACCTCTACATTGTATAATTTTAACCCTTGAGTGAGATTGCGTTAGGAGCCATCACTCTCTATGGACTTCGCCTTATCAAGTTTCATCACAAATTTGGACACAACATTCAGGAACATCTATAGAAATAGAAATCATGTTGGGATCAATGTCAACGGCAATTTTTTTTATTTTGGCATTAGCAAAAGATTGTTGATTCACCATAAGAATGATGCTTTCAAAAATTGTCAGGCTAAAACCTACAAGAAAAAATGCACTATGGACTTCAGAAATAGGCATAAATCCTACATTTATAAAAAAATAGGGATTAACGTGAGAAGTAGGGATGGAGCTAGCACTACATAAATTTGATACAGTGTCATCGTATGATGTGATGAATGTGTATGGACCGAAAAGCTAATTGTTTGTTTTTTGACTATGTAATATGAGCTAAAAAATGTCCCAACCAATAAGGCTATCCATGAGGGCTTTTTGATGGCATTATTGGTTCCATGTGTATAATTAGGGCCACTATGAGGATTAGGTATACAACTTTTTTTATGGAATGATAGTTTTTAATTATAAAAAAAAATGTTTGCTTGAATAAAGAACGGAGTTGACCAATTGGATTAAGTATTGACTGTCAACGGAGACAATTAAGGTTTAGGTGTGGGTTTTCTTGATCAAGCTCTACAACTTTTGTTTGTTTCTTTAATTGATTAAAAATAAACAATGGATGAAAAAAAGAATAACTAAAGAAATTAAAAAAAATGAATAATGATCTCAACCACTGATAATACGGTCGTGAGAGTGTTATGCAAATAAAGTTTACCTTCTTCACTATTAAGCAGCAAGTCCGGCTGATCCATGAGGGCATAGACCTGTAAAATTAGTTACAAAGCAGACAGACACAATTAAAGAGGGTGCAAATAGAGAAAAGAATTAAATAGACAGACACGTTTATCAAGTGACTGACTTGTGATTGTGTTGATAATTAATACTAAAGATAAAAGTCATGTGATGAACCAAACTCAGTAAAATACACGATCTCATGCACTAGAATACTGTGACTAGGTGTAAACAATCGTTCATATCCTTATACCATCATATCTTGGTCAATGATACAAATTATACACGTTAATCATGCAAGATAGAATTATAGAGAAAAGACATACACATTAACAAACAATTATAGAAGTTGAATCCAGACAATCTAGCTCACACATAACAGGAGTATACAAATTATTTTCTAGCTCACACAAGCAGCAGAAATCGAGCATATGTTGCCAGTCAATGTAATGTGTGACTTCTCGAATTCGGTCGAGCAAGCCATCTTCGGTCAGGAACTGCCTTCTAATAACGAGGATGGGCCTCTGTCACCTGGCAAGGAGTCTCATACTCTACTCTGCAACTCTGCAACGGTAAACTCTCTAGGGTCCATTAGATTGATGGAGGATAGCTGAAAAACCGGAAAAATCTCCCAGGGGTCGTCGTGCGCGGGGCTCCCGTGCGATGCGCAGTCTCTTGCGCTCAACAACTTGAAAACCTTAAGATAACGTTGTATCGGCTGCTACTGGATGTGACGGTAGCTAGTGGGCTCTAAAAATAAAGTGATTGTTCCTAGTAGTGAAGATGATGAGGACGAAGACATTGATCGGAACAAGGCGGTTTAATGAACAGCCGCACGCACGACTCATGGTCTCCGCACTCGAATACCTGATCTACATAATTTCTTTTGACAATTTCACACTTAAATTTAATATGGTTAGCAAGGTTAGACTAACCAAGAAAAACTTATAAAAATATCTAGACTAAGATAAGAAAAAATATAGTGCGGAAA